>PVJA010057167.1:0-10534 GCA_004027025.1 Myocastor coypus
GCCACCACGCCCGGCTGAGAGGTTTTTTTTTTTTAAGACTAAAAAAATTTAACTATGGATGAACCCACTGATTTTTATTTTTTATTTATTTTTGATGCAGATTTCACCACATGCTTTGGACTTATAGTGATCCTCCTGTCTCACCCTCCCTAGTGCTGCAATTGTAGGCATGTGCCACCATGCCAGGTTCCGAGGTCTGAAGTACCAGTGATCAAACCCAGGTCCTTGCCCTTGCCAGTCAGGTGCTTATGCAGGTGGCTATCTCCCCAGCCCAAACTCATTGACTTGTGGCTGAGAAATACCCTTAGGCTATTCATGTTTTATTTTGAGACAGGGAGTTCCTAATTTCTCAGTTACTACCAATTTGAGTTCTTCCTGCCACAGCCACCCAGGGACTGCAGGCATGTATACCTTCATTTGAAGACACCGCGTCTTGCACTGGAGATTTTCTCAGTCTTTGCAATGTGACACTTAACACATAACTTATGTAAAGGTCTGGAATTGTAGGGTCAAGGCAATCCAGGGGCTCCATGTGTGCTATGTAGACTGTAGGTTGTTCATGGGAGTTTGGCAGACTCCAAGTGATCCATTGACTTCTCCCATTCAGATATCAGGGCAAGTGCACATGAGCGTGTGCCCACCTGTCCCTCACCTGAGGTCCTTAAGAAGGCTCTGTGACTCTAAGCTGCCTAGTGGGGGATGCCTATCCCCAGGACAGATTCCTGAACACAAAGGCCGGTGACAACTGGGCATAATAGCTTGGCCAACCTGAGTATTTAACTTAGAGTTTTCCAGCCAGCAAGTCAAGGACCCCGGGATCTTTGGTCCATACCTGTGCCTATGGATGGGTTCCTCACATTTCTGATCTCCTTACACATCCTGGCCATTCTGCTCCTTCTCCCACAGTCCATGCTCTGAGGAGGGAGAGCTCGCACGTTAAGAGCGTCACATAGGTTTGGAGGAGCAATAGAGGCCATGGACCCCAGACATCGAGTCTGGTAGCTGCAATGTTGGAACACATGGACGAACTTAGTGGCTTCTGCCCACCCTGATCACAAGGTTAAAGGCCATGTGTGGGCAGCCCAATGGGCAATGGCTTCATCTCAGTCTCCACTGGTTACTCTTGTCCTGTCTGGAGAAAATGCTATGACTTGAACTAGAATAGAGTCTAGAAGAAGTCTGTGAATAGAGTATGTGTTTTGTGGTGAGAAGACTGCATTTGGGAGAACTCAGGACCTCTTGTCATCCATCCTCTCAGTATGAAGACCAGAGGTCACATGGTCTGCCTCTTCAGGAAATGACTAGACCTGGCGGTGGAAGAGGAGATCCCATGATAATCAGGTGAGAGGGCTCAAGACAGAGGAGATCTAAGGTCACCAGTAAGAGGAAGGGGGATAAGAGTACGAAAGACTGACTTGAGAAAGAAAAGACAGGAGATAGACAAGGATGGCCAATGGGCAGAATCCTGCAGAGGAGGAAAGGCTTAGGAAATGAGACCCAGGAATGGATAAGGGAAGAGGTGACTCAGGTAGCACTCCAGCTTAGCCGTGACTGAAATGTCTTTGTGAAGAAGTTTGTGGGCACAGGGGGAGGACAGTGGCAAGAAGAACCAGGGACAGATGGAGCCCAGCAAATGTGAATGATGAGATAATGTTTTTCTAAGAAGTTTTTTTTTTTTTTTTTGTCTTTTTGAGACAGGGTCTCGCTATGTAGTTCAGGCTAGTCTTGAGTCTTGAGCTCACTTTGGTAGCCCAGGCTGGTCCCGAACTCACATCAATCCTCCTGCCTCAGCCTCCCAAGTGCTGGGATTACAGGCGTGCGCCACCATGCCTGGCTGGTGTTTTGTTTTTGCTTTTGCTTTTGTTTTTGTTTTGAAAGCAGTTGGCCTGAGGTGGTCAAGGGTTGAATTCCAAAGGTAGCCCCTTGAACACAGATCTGGGTTTCCTTCCTCAGGTGTGAGTGGCTCCCAGACTCTCAGCCTGTGTTCACAGAGTGAGACTGGTCCTCAGGACCGCAGGAGGAGCTGAGGGAGACCTGCCTGGTCTCTTGGATGGTTCCCCAGGTGAGCACCCTACTTCCTGCCTAGGCAGGCAAAAGGAATCAGACATGGAGGATGATGAGCAGCTGGGTTCTGACTCAGTTCTCAGGAGGAGCCCCAGCCTGCCACCTCATCCTCTGGACACAGCAGAAAAGAGAGTTGTCCTGACAAGTGCAGCAGGACATGGGGAAGGAGGGCCTGGCTTGATTCACTTAGCCCAGCCAGAAGACACCAGGCTCGCACCTGGCTCCCTGAGCACAAGAGTGGGAGGGAGTGTGGGAGAAACCCAGCAGAGCAGACACAGGCTCCCTCACTGCAGCAGGGCTTTGAGCCTCCAGCACACAGTGTGGTATGCAAGTCCTGTAGGCTCAGACAAGGATGAAGGTGAAGCACTATAGTCAGCGTTGTCTGAGCACCTTGCAGCCCTCATCAGGGTGCTTGGTAAGGAGTTAACGGCATGCAGCATTTCCAATCCGGTTAGTTAGGAACTTAAGAGACTTCCAGCCACTTCCTTTCCCCACGGAAGACAGCCCGCTGTGATCACTGAGTACCAGCCCTTCCCAGGGACACATAGATGACAGAGCTGATGCAGTCTTTCTAACATGTCCCCATTTGGCTTCTCAAAGCTCAGATCCAACTGTCTTTGACATAGAGCAATTGCTGACATTCTTGAATGGAAATTCTGTCAGCACTTGTAACCCTCAGCAGATGAATGGCCTGGAGGCCTTCTGACAGAGACAGTACATTCATGTATCCTGAGAGGCCAGCCTGCCTTGGCCCAAGGTCCTCGTTAGGAAGATCGATGCTGCTGACCAGGTCCTCACTCTGGCTTTCCTTTGCTCCTCCAGGAATCTGAGAGCTGAGCCCCTAGCCCCTGCCTCATAAATGTCCTTCCTCCCCTTCCCATGCATCTGAATGAACCCCACTGAGAACCTTCTCTTTCCCAGACAAATCTGTCTCTGCATCCTTTTCTCTTGCTTGCAGGGAAGCCTCCCAACTTTCCAACTAACACTGGGCTGTCTTCACAGAGGATCCTTTGCACAAAGATTCTTGACTTGGGACAAGAACCTGAGGCCCTCTGAGCAGGTGAAGTCCTTCTCCCTGAGCTGGCCAGTATCTATGGCAGAGCCAGGGAAGGACAGTGTTCCAATATCACAGTCCTCTTTTTGTCCCTGTCATGAGTTCCCACCTTACCCACCCATCCTCTGGGCTCCTTCTGCCTTCAGAGCCTGGGTTGTCTTAGTGGGTCTCTAGACAACCTCCACTGGGAACCAGGTCTGGTCACCATCTTCCCTGGATTCAGCCTGTCTAGCTGTGGCCACCTGCGCCCATCCTCCTCTGCTCTCAGTCCTCAGGGATCCACCATGGTCCAGGGGCAGGACCACAATCTACTTCAAAAGACCTTAACACCCTTCCTCTAAGAGCCCCTCAGAGCTGCCATCCTGGCCACATGGCCTCCCTAGCCTTGACTACTCTGACTTGATATCCTCTCCCTCCCTTTCACTAAAAAACAGGTCAGCCAGTCCTGGGGTATCTGTTCCAAATGGAGCCCTGAACCCAAATCTGTGTCCTTGATCCCTGTTGTCCAGGTGTGCTAGCTCCCTGATCATCATCCTTTCCCTGTGAGCACCGCCACAGTCATCACCCATATCAGCCAGTCTGACCTCTTTCCTGGCAGGACCAGAGGACCAACTTCTCCCTGGTTCTGTGAGTCCTGTGTCCCCCAGTCCTGAGGCAGCTCCTGAGGGTGTGGGTGACCTGGGTCTCTAACCTGTCCTCTACTAGTACTATTGACTCTGTGTATAAATGAACCTCATGCTGCAGTAACTCCAATACTTACCTCAATAAAGGTTGCAATCTACCACCATTTTGGCTAAGGACAAGGGAAATCAGAGCCATAGAGAAAAGAGGTGGAAGAACCTACAAGTGGACCTCAGCTCAGAGATCCTAGGAGCCACCATTTCTGATCCCCATGAGGTCCTCCTCCCACAGCTGCACCACGTGTCTTTTTGTCCTACTGCTCTGGGTTTCTGAGCCAGGTTTATTTGATGTTACATGCAAGACTTTTGCCAACAAGATCAACGAGAAAGCTCCCAGGTCATAAGAACTTCGATATCAAAAATGACTGCACTGAAAAGGAGAAAGCCTGGGTATAAAAGGAAAATCAGTGGTATGAAGAGAAATAAAACACTTTGCCCATTACTGTAACACCAACAGGATTGTTCCAAATGCTAGTTGCACCACTATTTATAATTGTTAAACTATAGACAAATACAGCAGCAAAGCAATTTTATTAGCATAATGTTGTCCTTGTTGCATGCGTGGCTTGAGTACAGATTCAAAACCATTGACTTGGGCCCGGCGGGATGGGTCAGTGGTCTAAAGCACCTGCTTGGGAAAGCTTGGGCGGCTTCAGGGACCGCGGTTCGACCCCGGCACCACATGCTGTGCCAGCCCTGCCCTCGGGGCGGGCTGAGCCAGCCATAAAAATGAATGAATAAACAAATAAAGCTTCAAAACCATTGACTTAATTTCTTTTAGCCCAAGCAAAAGTTGCTGTTTCTCTTTACTTTGAATAAAACTAAACTCTGGGTTCCCTGTAAAAGATTTTGAGATTTCTCTCTTTTTGTAAAGTGATTTCTACCCATTATCCAGTGAACTTTAATTTATGGCCCAGTTTATTGTCACTTTAGCGAGCTTTTAAAAGTTGGCACTATACAAGGATCTGGGTTCAATTCCTGGTACCATATGCCATGACAGCCCTAGAACCCTGGACACAACATGCCAGCCCTTGAACCACGCAGTAAAACCTTGTATCAAATGACTGAAAAAAATAAATAAAAGTTGGCAATGAAAACTGGGCATGGTGGCACACACCTGAAATCATAGCACTGGAGAGGCTGAAACAGGATACTATAAGGCCAAGCTGCATAACAAGACCCCTTATCAAATAAATAAAAATTAAAAGTTGGCACTATATGGGGCCCGGCAGGATGGCTCAGTGGTCTAAAGCGCCTGCTGAGGAAAGCTTAGGCGGCTGCAGGGACCGCAGTTCGATCCCCGGCACCACATGCTGCGCCAGCCCTGCCGTTGGGGCAGGCTGAGCTGGCCATAAAAATAAATAAATAAAAACAAACAAAAAGTTCTGAAACAAGAAAAAAAAAATTAAAAAAAAAAAGAGTGAATAAACAAACAAAGGTTCTGAAACAAGAAAAAAATAAATAAATAAAATTAAATTAAAAATTTTAAAAAAATAAATAAAAGTTGGCACTATAAATAAAACAAATTGCAAAATTTTGAAATACAGTTAACAAAATATTCAGAAGTTGGAAACTGGAAAAAGTCTACTTGAAGTCACAGTTTCTTTTTTTCTTTTTGTCTTTTTGAGACAGGGTCTCACTGTGCACTTCAGGCTGGCCTTGAGCTCACTTTTGTAGCCCAGGCTGGTCTCGAACTCGCACCGATCCTCCTGCCTCAGCCTCCGGAGTGCTGGGATTACAGGCGTGAGCCACCATGCCTGGCGCTGTTACCTTTTCAATTAAAGAAAACACTGTATTTTTTGAAAAGGCAAATTTTATTTGGATTTAAAAATAATAGTTAGGCCAGGTGTAGTACTGCATGCCTGTAATCCCTACAGTCAGGAGAACCCAGTGCAGCATTTTAACAAGCAAAGGCTATGGGGGTGGGAGGAAGGCTCCCCAGACAGGTCCACACCACCTGGGATGCCCTTATTGGAGACCTCAATAGACTGGCATCAGTCATAAAGTGCACAGCTAAATGGACATCCAAACAATCAAATACTGCTATGAGTATGCGCAGCTGCATAAGCCAATTCAAGACCAGAGTGTACTACATAAAAATACCCTGGCTCAGCTGGGTGTGGTAGAGCACGCTTGTAATCCCAGCACTTGGAAGGCTGATGCAGGAGATTGGTGTGAGTTCGAGACCAGCCTGACCTGCATAGCAAGACTCTGTCTCAAAAAGACAAAAAAAAAAAAAAAAAAACCTGGCTCAAAACAAAACACTTAGAAGACTTAAGCATGTCAGAGGCCACTGATACCACAGGTCTCTACAAGCATCATAGGAAGCTGCCGGCTGTTTCCTCCTCACTGTCCGATTTAGTTGGATCCTGCTGGCCTGTGTCCTGGCTTACCCGCAATTTCTGTTCAGCTCTACACAAGGCTAAATAATTGGTGAGGATGATCATAAGCATGCTTATAAGTATCATTGTAATTCCGACACCAATGCTCACAGGGTTAGAGCGGGCCCATAAAATGAGAACCATTCCCAAAACCACAATTACTAGTCCCATGCAAGAAATTAAGAGGCATTCCAAGTTTCTAGGCTTCTTCCATATACTCCTCAAAAGACTGATATTCAGACTCGCCTCTTCCTCCTCCAAATGTTGGTACATTCTGATGTTTTGCTACAGAGGTTAAGGGAGAAGAAAAATATGAAGGTCAGCAACACTAAAAGCTGGAGTAGAAGGCTCCCACCTAGCTGTGAGATGCATCTACTGGGAGGTATCAGCCAGAACCTCACCTCTCCACTATCCTCAGGGTGCAGGGCAAAGGACTTCCTTTTTAGGAGACACTAATATTCCCCTCCTAGGAAATTCAGAGACCAGAATTTGTCACTGTTTCACCACCACCACCATCCTGCAGACTGAACCCAGGGTGCTCTACCCCTGAGCTGCATCTCCAGCCCTTCATTTTGCTTGTTTGTTTGTTTGTTTGTTTTTTCACAGCCAAGGTTCCAACTCATGACCTTGCACTTGCCAAGTAGGTATTTGTGCCATGGAGCTATCTCCCTGCCCCTGCGCCCAGTCCTTCACTGTTGGAAAAGTCCCTAAGTCACGTAGGCTGCCCTTAAATTCAGTATCCTCCTGCCTCAGCCTCCCTGGCAGCTGGGATTACAGACATCCACCATCATTCCTGGTGGCACTGTAGATCTTCATAGTTTCAAATACAGCTTTACAGGTCTGGAGATGAGGCTGAATGGCAGAGCACTTGTCCACGTCCCCAGGCCTGCACACACACCTCTGTATAAAGTTGTAGGAAGCTGTCCCAGGAAGTCCATAAAGAATATTTCTAACACAGAAGTACTAGCCTCAGGGCCCTTGAGCTAGAGTTGTATGGCACTGGTGAGAGAATCTCAGGTTCAGAGTCAGCCTGGGTAACTTAGCGAGACCTCATCTCAAAAATATAAATAGACACAACAGTGCTGGTGGCTTAGCATGAAGGGCTTAGGTTCAAGTTCCTAGTTACCAAAAAAAGTAGGCTCTGCCATGCCCTGAAGGATCATTCTGGACCTTGGCTTGAGCAAAGTGTTTTTCCTGTCTTCTGCCAACAAGAGGTCCCAGCGCAAAGTTTTAACAAGCAAAGCCCATGGGGGAGGGCACCTCAGACAGGTCTCACACTGCCTGGATGCTCTATTTATTTTTAATTTTTTAAAAAGAAAATTAAAAATACTTTTAAAAGCACATTAGAGGGCCAGCCAAATAGCTCAGTGGATTAAAGCATGTGCAAGCAGGTGCAGGAGCCAGGGATTCAGTCCCTGGGCCTGCCATGCAGATTCCATCCCCCAGGCATGCTGAGACAACAGCTGAGACTGGGTGCAGCAGTGCATGCCTATAATCCCAGCTCTTGGGAGGCTATAAGCAGGCGGATCACTACAAGTCCTATCTAGTAGTGAGATCCTGAATACCCTTAGATCCTTCCCCCCAAAAAAAGCCCATTAGAAACATTGCAGAGGCCAGCTAGATAGCTCAGCAGATTAAAGCTTCTGCTTAGGTAGGCACAGGAGCTGGGGTTCCATCCCCCAGGGCATGCTGAGACAGCAACTGAGGGCTTGATGGTGAGTGCCTGTAATCTTAGCGCTTGCAAGGCTGAAAACAGGAGACTCACTATGAGTCGCAGTGAGACTGAATAGACCCTGTACTAAATGAATAAAAAAATAAAGAATACAGCATTTCACTAAACAAAATGATAGGTATATTGCATATTGTTGTCTTCAAATTAGTTTTTGGAGGCCACAGTTGACTGGTTATTAGAGTGTATTGGTTATAAGGTGTACAGCTAAATGAGCACCAAAACACTCAGAACTTCATGGTGTTTTTCAGAGATGAAGGTTGCGTTCTTACTCCTTTTCTTTTCTTTCATTCTTCCAATACTGGGGATTGAAGCTAGTACCTTTTAACTGAGCTACACCCCAAACTTTTTATTTTTCTTTTACAACAGGGTCTCTTAGTCAGGGGTGATGGCACACACTTGTAATCCCAGAACTTGAGAGGCTGAGGCATGAAATGGATGTGTTCCAGTCCAGCCTGGCCTACATAGTAGGTCCCAGGCCAGTCTAAATTATATACAAAGTCAGGGCTCTCCTAAATTGTCCCAGCTGTGCTCCAGCTGGCCACCTACTTGCCTCAGCTCCCCAGAGCTCCTCAACTGCAGACAAGGACCACTGTGTTTGGGCCCAAATCTAGATGTTGTTTGGGGCAGGGGCGGTTAGTGTCCCTATTAAATTCTGTTATAGATTTTATTGTGACACAGGCTTCAGTCGCTAAGCTGCCCAGACTGGGCCTGAACGGCAGCCCTCCTGCCTTAGCACCCAGAAGGCTGCTTCCCAGGCTCAGGGCACACGTCTAATGCACTCACGTCTCCACCAACATGTGGACCTCTCACTGCGCTTGTGCCACCCGTGGTGACTCTTGCCCTTGTACCCCATGCAGGCTGTCCCATACTACAGAGGAGAGCTGTACCCAGAGGTTCTCCTGGGTGGTGTTCTCCTCGCCAGCACTGGGGGTTGCCTGGCTGTTTTCACATCTCAGATTCCATAATCTTACTGGGGTTCAAAAGCTCTCAGATTTAGAACCATCTCTGAGATTGATTTTCACATTAGGGGTGCTCAGCTGGTGAATTACAAATGAATGTCTCCAAATCCAAAATCTCCCAGTGTGAAATCTTCTGTGTTCTAGGGTCTTTCATATAAAGCATATGCAACCTCTGCCTCTTCTTCCAGTACTTCAGTTGGCTTTACTCTGCTGTTTGCACCTGGGTCACCTATAATAGCTATTGATCCTGAAATACCAAATTTTGTCCAAATATACACTGTGCTTACCTGGTCCTGGTAGCACAGAACTGTAATTCAAACACTATGGGAGGTAGTAGGACCACAAATTGGAGTTCAGCTGGGCAATTTAGCAACTTGGTTTGATTCTGTCAAAAAGAAAAAGAGCTGATGATGTAGCTTAGTACAAAGCCCTGTTTCAAGCCCTCAGTTACATAAGCTCACACATATAATATGCCTCATATGATCCATCTGATCAACTATTGTAGTGCAGACCCAATTTATTTATTTATTTATTTTTTTGATGGGACCAGGGTTCAAACTCACGACCTTGCACTTGTCCAGCAGGCACTTGTGCCTCGGAGCTATCTCCCCAGCCCCTAGACCCAATTTAATAGTGAGAAAATTAATCAAGAGAACCAAATTTCAAGTTGGTAGCCAGGTGTGAAACCCAGAAATAGGAAAAAAATTTAGAATACAAGATATCACTAAATTGGGATAGCTGCTATATTTGCAATAGATAAAAATACAAAGAATTAAGATCTTCAGGGGCCTGGTAGGATGTGTCAGTGGTCTAAAGCGCCTGCTTAGGAAAGCTTAGGCGGCTGCAGGGACTGCAGTTCGATCCCCAGCACCACATGCTGCGCCAGCCCTGCCCTTAAGGGCAGGCTGAGCCGGCCATAGAAATAAATAAATAAACAAACAAACAAAAAGTAAAAAAAAAAAATTATAAAAAAATACAAAGTATTAAGATCTTTAGGTGCAAAACTCTTCTACACACTCAAAAGAAGAATGCAGTGGCTGGCAGAAAATGACCAATGGCTACAAAGTAGAGTCATACACTTGAAGAAATGCAGATTTTAACAAGATATTCACAGAAGGACGTGCAGCTCAGCTGGGAGCATCTTAGCATGTGTAGGTGACAGTAAGGGAAAAAAAAGCAGGCTACTCTTTTATAAGAGAATTGATTGTTTCTCTCACCTGGTACAGCAGGTAGCTTTTTAATAAACAAACATCAGAAACAGTTTCCTCTAAAACACAGGCAGAAGCCCCGGAAGACCAAAGGTTCTGACAGGAAGCAGCAGTCGGCAGGGCTCCACGTGGAATTTCTAGGAGTCAAGGTGTTGCGTGGCTAATGGAGGGAACCTGGGTGCTCACAGCGGATTTTCCCACATCAGCTGCGGTTTTTCCTTCCCTCACCCCTTGTAAGCGCCTCGATTCATGTAGCAACACAAAAAACACTGTAGCAAGGGAAGACTGGGGATGGATGCACACAGCTCTTCACTCCAGTGCCCTCTGTCTAGAGAAAAGATAAAGAGGAAACAAGAGACCTGGCTCCCGCTGATGGGCGTTCACACGTGGGTCACCTGCTGAGCATTTGCTAAGGATGCGCCTACTGAGTGAGGTCAGGTGCAGCTGCCATGGCCT
>PVJA010057168.1:0-10620 GCA_004027025.1 Myocastor coypus
GGGGGAGGGGAAGGCAGACCAAGGATCCTGACCCAGCGGCGCGGGCTCGGCTACCAGCGGTGCGGTTGGGTCTGGGCTGGAACAGGAAGTTAGTCGCAGGAACGCAGAGGCGGGGCAGAGGGGCACAGGGAGCTTACCCGCGGCGGGTGTGCGGGCTGGGATACCAGCGGTGCGGTTGGGTCTCTTCAAGATTTTCCCCTATTCTATCTTTGAGCAGATTGTTTCTGTTTTAACGTTTATATTCTTCAACCATTTCAATTTCATATTAGGGCATAGTGAGATATATGGGTCTAGAGTCAGTCTCCTGCTTGTGGAGGTACAGGTCCTCAGCACTATTTATTAAATAACGTATTTTTCCTCTACTATGTTCTTAGCCCTTTGTCAAAAATCAAATAGCTAAATATGTTTGCGGTTGTTTGTGCATCCTGTCTTCTGTTCTATTGTTCAGCCTGCCTTTGATTGTGTGTGCTAGTACCATGCTGTCTTTTAAAAAATCGCTTTAGTTTTGTAATATAGCTTTGAACTGAAGATTTTCATATCTCCTGTTTTACCCTTATTAGCCAGCATTGCTTTGCTACTCTAGGTGTCTTCTTGTTTCATAAGAACTTTGAGATTGTTTTTACAAGAAATGACATTGGCATTCAGATTAAGATTATATTAAATCTGCAATTCAGTTTTTTAAGTCTGGTCATTTTCACAATATTGGCTCTGCCTATCCAGGAACCAGGGGATATCTTTTGATTTTTCTGGTGTCCTCACCAATCTCTGTTTTCAGAGTAGTATAATTTTCACTTACTTGATTGGGTTGATTCATAAGAATTTACTTTTTCATGGTGCTATTATAAATGGCATTGTTTTCCAATTTCTTTCTCAGTGGATTCATTATTGGTGTATAAGAATGTTACTGATTTTTGTGTTTTCATTTTGTATGCTATTACAGTGTTCATTTTGGTTATTAATTCCAGGAGTTTTTGCTAGAATTTTTGGGTCTCCTATGTAGAAGATCATATCACCTGCAAACAATGATAGTTTGACTCTTTTTCTTGTTTTATTTTATTTATTTTTACTGTATTTGCCTGATTTTAGGATGACTATAATGCTAGCTTGCACAGATGGGTTGGGAAGTACTCCTTTCCTTTCAAATTCATAGAAGTTTAAGGAGTAATTCCATTATATCCTCCCTGAAATTCTTAGAGATTACAGGGGTGAATCGATCTGGTCCTAGGCTTTGCTTAGCAGCTTTTTTTTAAAATCATTATTCCCTCAATTCCATGTTCTCTTATTGGATTTTCAAAACTGTTAAGTATTCTTTGCTCAATTTGGTAATTCCTATGTATCTAGGAATTTGTTCATTTCTTCAAGATGTTCAATTTATTGGCAGTTTTTTTTCATGGTAGTTACTAATCTTTCTCTGGATTTCAGCATTACCTGTTGTGATTTTTCCCTTTTAATTTCTAATTACATTGATGTGGGTCTTTTCTAATTTTGATAAGTTTAGATACAGATTTGTCTATTTTGCTTACTCTTTCAAAGACCCAGCTCTTCAATTTATTGATTCTGATTCTTTGTCTGTTCTGCTTTTTTCTTTCTTTTTTGACTTAATTTTTTTAGTTTCTTGTTTCCCTTATCTTTGTTGCCAATTTTTTTTTTTTTTTTTTTTTTTTTTTTTTTTTTTTTTTTTTTTTTTTTTTTTTTTTTTTCCTTTTTTTTTTTTTTTTTTTTTTTTTTTTTTTTTTTTTGGTCTTTTTGAGACAGCGTCTTGCTGTGCATTCAGACTGGCCTTGAGTTCACTTTTGTAGCCCAGGCTGGTCTCAAAATTGCATGGATCCTCCTGCCTTAGCCTCCCAAGTGCTGGGATTACAGGCGTGTGCCACCATGCCCGGCTCTGTTGCCAAATCTTTATGTCCAGTTTCTTTCCATTTTATAATGCCTATTATATTTTTCAGGTTTTATTTATTCTTACATGAAGGAGACAATACATTATTTACACGTGATAGGAAACAAGGAAGGGGGAAAAATCATGCAAGTATATATACAGCATGGGTAACATAATTATACTAATAATTTCCATCAGTTTTCTAAAAATGGCAGTTAATGTTTCCAATTTTCACTTTGACTACCTATATGCTCATGACTACAATCTAAGCAACTATATCAAGGACAACAATGTGTAATACAAAAACCATGATTGAATATCTCTCACTCTGGTTTTCCAAATGTGTACTGCTTCTAATGTCTTATCAATTATTATTAGTCTCTTTAAAATAAATTCTTTTAAAGGTTAAAAAATTAAGGCTTGTTAGAGAGCAAACTGGTCAAGCAATGGCCATGATTCATCCAGATGGCTGACACTGACATAAGTTCTACAAAATGCTGCACATGGTTTCAAGGTAAATCCTGAGGTGATTTGACTGACCTTGTCAGGCATAAAAGTTACATGTCTTGTTATATAGCTCTTGCTTTAATTTGACCTTACCCACCCAGCAGAAATGTTTAACCATGAGGCATAAAAAGTAAAGCCAGATTAGTATGTTGAGCTGTAAAATGTTCAAGTCAACAGCTTCTGACATTGCCAGTTCTGCTGATAACCCACTACTGTTACAGAATATTAGACTATGTTTACAACTGCTTTATGTCAATGAGAAGAAATATTTGTACCAATAGTGCATAGAAAAGTTATTATGTCTGCATCTTGTACTCGGAACAACTACTATGAAGACAATAATATGCATTGTATTAATTATTGTGCTGTCCTAACGTGTTGCAAAACTATATCATTGTTATTTTATATTAAAAGCATTAAAATGGGAAAAATTAAGGTTTGTTGAAACCAAGCTTTAATACTTAATTATTTATCCAATCTTACATAACTATATCTGTTACTATCATCAACAGATTTGACGATAAAAAATAGGTAGTACAACAACCATTGTTAATTTAATTTAATCTAAAACATACATATTATTGTATGTTAGCATGTTTCTGTCTTTGCATCTGTTATTTGCTTTTGTTTTTATCTTCAAAGTAAAATAAAATAAAATTTTTGTTAATTTTAACTCTGTTCTTTTTATTTTCTTTTTTATATTAGTTGTAGGTTTGGACCACTCTAGTATTTCTTTCTTTCTTTCTTTCTTTTTTTTTTTTTTTTTTTTTTTTTTTTTTTTTTTTTTTTTTTTTTTTTTTTTTTTTTTTTTTTTTTTTTTTTTTTTTTTTTTTGTCTTTTTGAGACAGGGTCTTGCTATGCAGTTGAGGCTGGCCTTGAGCTCACTTTTGTAGCCCAGGCTGGTCTCGAACTCGCACCAATCCTCCTGCCTCAGCCTCCCGACACTCTAGTATTTCTAGTATCTTTTTTTTCAGTCTGTTTCAAGGTCGCACTACATACACAGTTTAGGCTGGCCCTGAACTCACTTTATAGCTCAGGCTGGTTTCAAACTCACAACAGTCCTCCTGCTCAACCTCCTGATTGATTGGATTACAGGTGTGTGGCATCATCACACCTGTCTTTTTCTAGTATCTTGAGGAACAGCAGTGTGTTACTTATTTGAGCTCATTCTATCTTTTTAATGTGAGTATTCTAAGCAATCAACCTTCCCTATTAGAACTACTTTCTTTGTGACCCATAGGTTCTGGTATATGGCTGGCATAACCGTTTGATTTTAGGAATTATTTAACATCTTTGTTGATTTCTTCTGTGGCATAGTGAGTGTTCAGGGGAATGTTATTTGGGGTCCACATGTTCGTAAAGTTTCATTGTTCTTTTGGGGTTTCTAGTTTCTTGGTACTATGATCTGAAAGTGGACCATTTTACAAAAACAGTCATAAAAATCTAACCTTTTAAAAAATAATTTCAAGTAGTAATTTCCAGCTGTATAAAGCTGCATATAACTAAACATTCAATAGTACTACATTTTCATTACCACTTATTCATTCATAACGAGTCATGTATTGTTATTATGTTTTTCAAGGTAACTTCATAAGTTAGCTTCATATTGCAACCTTGAAAACTAGATGAGATGAGTGATTTTTAGGATAAGAAGCAAGTGCACAGATGTGGTAGTTTGGGACTTTGCAAGGGGAGCAATACAATAAGGACACATTTTAGAAAATTATTTTATAATAGTTACCCAAAGAATCACATACAAAGAGAATACAGGAAACCTGTCCACACACTAAAAGGCAAAGAACCCACCTGAGGGCCTGAATCTCAAGGTAAAGTCCTGAATGAATCCAGCTGAAGACTGAAAGTCCATAACAATGATTCCTTCATGTCCAATTGGAGGCCTAGAGCCCATGACAATGCCTCATGCTGGACTGTTTCACTGATCTAAGCTGGGAAGGCCAAAAGGTCAGTGTGGAAGCTAGAAAGTCTGTGCTAATGAATGAAGTGCCCATACTAGCAAGCTGAGGGATCTGAACTGGAGCCAGGAAGCAATGAAGGTAAGAACCACAGTTCACCCAAAAAGTACCACAGCCATCCTCACCAATGGTGAGGTCCTGAGCTCCTCTGATGATGAGGACAGTCAAGTTCCTATCAGGAAAGCCAATATGACAAGCTTCTCCACAAAACTGAGCAGTGCACCATCTTCCCCTTTGGAGCCAGGAAGCAATGCTCAAATCAAGAACCAGAGTTCCCAAAAAGTGTAGCACAGCCATTCTCAGCAACAACAAGGTCCCCATCTCCTTCAGTGAGAACAGCCAAATTCATTAGGAAAGCCACCATGACAAGGCCCTATAGGAAAATCAACAGTTCTTTTACAGCTTCCTTAAGTGCTTCTAAGCTTCTGTCTTCCAAGTTCTGCCTCTTATACTGCTGGGAACAATCCTCAGGTGGACCTTCCACACCCAACACCATGCTGGCTCAGTTCAGCTGGGTGTTAAAAGTTGACCATAATAGGGCAAACAGATGTTCATGATTTTTCCCGCCTCATCTGTAGTAAAGCTTTAATGGCTGAGACAGGTCTAGGACACTGTCTTATTCAGTGCAGGTAGAATCAAATGCAGTGCCCTATCTCCTGATAAGGTCTTCATCATCTATATCATCTATTCCTGTTATGAAAATACATGTTATAAAATACTATTCATTTTTAAGCAAATGGTAATAAATACTATGTGAATATACAGAAATATACAACAATAAGCTAGCCTTCAGTTATCCAAGATAATTTTTATTCAAAGTTGTTCTTGTGGGCATAAATATAAATGCATACAGAAAATTTATTTTATCAAGTTAGAATATCTTATACTATCATTTTTCACTTAGTATATCAGAAAACTTTCCTATGTCAAATAAGTTCTTTTAAGTATTACTCTTAATAACTCTGATTTTTTTCATCATGTGAATGGACCAAAATTACTGTATATATTCCCTGCTGTACATTAATATCTCTTTAATTTGTAGCACCATCATTGAAAATCCTTGATAAGCCATCGCAGAGAATTTCTCTGAGGTAACTTGAAAGAAGGAATGTAATGATATCAAGAGTGACTTATCCAATTTCAAGTACTATTTTATTTTATTATTTTTAAAAATTTTTTTATTGTTTAAATTTAACAATGGTTATATTACATATTTTCATCATCAGATCAGTTTAGGTTAATACATATAGGTATATAAGATTGATCAAACAATTAAACATTTACCCTTCTAAATCAACATTACTTTTTTTCCCCCTTTTTCTTTTCCCCTTTCTTTTCTTTGAAAGTTGACATATTGCATATTGTCCTCACAATCGTTCTACAGAGTACAGTGTGTGGGCATGACCCACCTCCCTATTGATGTTGCTTAGAAAAAAAAAAGAAAAAAAAGGAAAAGAATATATTTCTCTTTGGACTAAGAGGAAGCAGATATATACACAGTCAAATTCAAGTACTATTTTATATGGCTTGATCAATAGACAAAGATGGCAAGGGTGCACTTATAAGATCTAGCCTGTTTTGAGCTTTTGTAAAATCTCTGCCTTGGAATGTTGTCTTTCTGGTTATATGATGCATGTGGCAGAGGGAAGTTACATGACAGATTTTCCTAAGTATCACTTATATATTACAAGTATATAGTAAAGTGAGCCTAGATGTACTTTGAAAATTTTATGGTGTTTCTTGACATAACTGATAATAAACATATAAAAGCCAGAATAGAGAAGTACTGATCTAGGGACCAGAAATACCGGAAGAACTTAGGCTTGTGACTTTGCCAAAAGATTTTTAAAAACTGTTTTATTTTATACTGCTAATTTCCAATATCTATCACATTTCAGCAAACTAACTATCCAATGAAAGTGAGCATTAAACCCTCTGCTCAGTTATATAAATCTATCACTAGTTTTCATAGCTTTAGCACTTCTATTATAATTTGGGTAGTTTAATATGTTAACAGTGCCAAAAAGCTTAATGTGGTGGGGTGATTTCACAGGATAGATGAGGATCATTAAAATATTATGTTGTTTATTTCACTTGGTATAAAAATGAATGATTAGCCAAAAGCTCAGTGATGGAAACGATATTGAAATGACCCATTTCCTCCACAGAACAGTAGAAGATTCTGTTGTCTACATGCCAACAATGTCTGCTGGGACTTTCACTGGAGCACAACAGAAGTCCAAACAAAAGCAAAGAATTGCTATAGAGATGCAGCTGCACGAAAATGTAGCTAAAGTCAGAGTCCCAGTACCAGCAGAAATCCTAGGAATCTTCATTTCTCATCTCTGCATTTGTTGTGTATTTTAAGATAATGTGTATTTTTCTACTGTAACACAGAAAATGCCTATAGGGATTAACTAGATTCACGTTTCTTGCACTTTAGAGTCTAGGCAAACTAAAACTGAGATTGCTTTATCTTTATTTTGTTTTATTTATTTTATTTTTTAAATTATTTATTTATTTATTCTTGTTTCAGAACCTTTGCTTGTCTATTCACTCATTTTTATGGCCGGCTCAGCCCACCCTGAGGGCAGGGCTGGCGCAGCATGTGGTGCCGGGGATCAAACCACGGTCCCTGAAGCTGCCCAAGCTTTCCCAAGCAGGCGTTTTAGACCACTGAGCCATTCCGCCAGGCCCCTTTATCTTTATTTTCAATTCCCAAAATGTATTTTATGATAACATCAAAAAATAAAATACCTAAAATAAACTTTACAAAGATGTACAAATGAGTTCTCTGAGTACTACAAAATATTGTCAAAAGAAATAAAAATCTAAATGAATACTGTATCTTTAGCTCGTTTTTCCAAGGATCTGATGATTTATTAAGATAGCAGGACTCCCTATGTGGATATAGAAATTCAACAAAATCTCTATCAAAATCCCAAATGCCAGTTTTGCAGAAACTGGTAAACTTATGTTAAAATTTATATGGAAATGCAATAGATACATATAGCCAAAAAAGTATTAAAATAGGATAAAGTTAGAGAAATATTATTACCCAATTTCAAAATTTACTACAGAACTATCAAGCCATTGCAATACCTTTGATCAAAAGAATACAATTGAGAATCCAGAAACAAACCTTTATATCCACGGTCTTTGGGTTTTTTACAAAGATGCTAAAACAATTCAATGGTGAGCGAATGGCATTTTTAGCTAATGGTCTTGAAACAAGTGGACATCCACATACAAATGAATGAAAGCAATTCTTTATCATATCAAACATTAACATTGACTCAAAATGGATTGTCTAAATGTAAGACCTACAACTCTGAAATTTTTAGAAGAATATGTTTCCATGATCCTCAGTTAGGCAAGGGTTTCTTTATAAGATACAAAAAGCAAAAAGTCACTAATGGTTTCCAGCAGAATTCTAAAAATCTGCTGCAAACCTTCCTGTACTTCATGCATACACATTCTAATTCAGAAAACTCCAAGAAGAAAGGGTCTGCACTGACCTTCATTCTCCAGAACACAGCAGACCTCACATAGCAAGTTTTCTGAGGAGAGCCTAAGGCTGCAGAGTGACAACACCCACCTTGCCAAACACAGTAAAAAACCACGCTTGTTTCAGACACGGGGAAAGCATCACCCATTGTCTCCTATCACCCACTGTCTTCTCCTCTGCTCTTTCGTGGCTTTCTAATGTCTGATTTCAGTCCCATGTAGTATAATTTCATCAATGATGCTATCTGACAAGCACTTTCACTAGTGAAAACGCTGCCCACCACAGCACCAAAGAAGAGAAGAAAGAAAAGAAAATAGGGACTGGGGAGACAACACCATGCCATACATGCCCGCTGGACAAGTACGAGGTCATGAGTTTGAACCGCTGGTCCCAACAAAAGAAAGAAGAGAGAGGGACTGGGGAGATGGCTCCATGGCACAAGTGCCTGCCTGGCAAGTGCAAGGTCGTGAGTTCAAACCCCAGTCAAAAAAAAAAAAAAAAAAAAAAAAAAAAAAAAAAAAAAAAAAAAAAAAAAAAAAAGGAGAGAGAAAGAGAGAGAGAGAGAGAGAGAGAGAGAGAGAGCAGGTCTGCAAGACCTGTCTCTGTTCATACAAGGTAAGCCGAGAGAGGCCCAGAAGCCCCAGTGATCAAAATCCACAGCCACAGTGAATTGCTACAAAGGCAGTGTGTGTGAGGTGTGCGTGGTGTTTGCTTGTGCTTGTCTGTTTGTTGTTTTGTTTATTGAAGGGAGTGGGGTTCAACTCATGACCTTGCATTTGCCAGACAGGAGCTTTCAAGTGCAGGGATCTTCTTGGAAATCCAAGCGTGCCGCTGGGGCCCCGGCAGGATGGCTCAGTGGTCTAAAGCGCCTGCTTGGGTGGCTTCAGGGACAGCGATTCGACACCTCTACCCCCACCCCCCGCACCCCCCGCACCACATGCTGGGCCAGCCCTGCCCTTGGGGCGGGCTAATCCAGACCATAAAAATAAACAAATAATCCAACCGTGCTGCTCAAATCCAGCACC
Organism: Myocastor coypus; assembly: GCA_004027025.1. Lineage (NCBI taxonomy): Eukaryota > Metazoa > Chordata > Mammalia > Rodentia > Myocastoridae > Myocastor > Myocastor coypus. Next base: position 8,890 of record PVJA010057168.1, read on the forward strand.
AAATTCACTGATGTCTGTTCTCTTCATCTACCCATGCAGCCAAGGATGCACCTCATATTTCATGATTGTCACAGACTGGAATGTACTAATACAAAGACCCGTGGAGTTGAGTAGGGAGTGAAACACAAGCACAGGGAGCTTGACACTAGGAAGGGCAAGCTGTGATTTAGGGTTCAGAAAGCAACACATCTGGATTCATTGGACTGCAAAGTGACTCAAGCATTATCTACTCTAAGAACCACTTGGATACTTTGCCGGTTTTGTGAGTTGTTTACTTTTCAGGTTGAAGACAGGCCTCCTGGCCTGCCAGTGGTGGTGGAACAGTAGTTGCACACATGCACTCTGCGTGTGTGTGTGCGTATGTGTGGTGATAGCCCTCCTGAATGAGGCTACTGTGTAAACTGCACTGTCTCCTCTTGCAAGCTCCAACACTCAGTCTTCGTTGCAATGGGGCATACCTGACTTTTTCCCTTTCTTTGGCTGAGTCTGGTGGGGGAGGGGGCGGTGTGAGTGCAGAGTGACAGGCAGGGTCTCAGGGCTGACAAAATAGCTCAGAGGCCCAAGCCCCCGCCCCTGCCAGGCAAGTGTGAGGTCCTGAGTTGATTCACAGTACCCAATGGGGGAAAACAGAAGAGAAAAAGAAAAGAAAGGTATGAGACAGGCTCTCCCTCTGTAGTTCAGGCTTCTCTCCTTCCTCAGTGTATCCCAGTGCAGAAGTCCCAGGAGCCTGGCCACCTCCCACCAGCCTCATCTGTATGGAAATAGAACTGTTTCCACTGTAAGCCATCCTTACAAAGAAAAAAGAACTCATGCTTCAAAGTTTGTCACTTTCCTCTTTCTGCTCCCATTCCCCCACCCGAGGATCAGCCCATCTCATCACTCATTGGCTCACTGAGAAGGATCCATATCCTCAGGCAAAACTAGGCTGGAGCCAGCGGCGGAACATTTACATCTGAAAAGGAGGGAGTCACTGGTGGGGGAGGGGTGGCCAGCTCCGTAGAGCACAGGCTGCTTGGGCCTGATGGAGGCTCTGGGTTGCACCCCCACCCCACCCCCACAAGAACCAAAGGAAAGTTGTAATCTCTGAATCAGGCTTCTGTGCCTTAGGTGGCAACAGAGCAGACCTGTGAACACTGTGCAGACAATTTCTCCAAAGTTATATTCGGACGGTAGAACTTTGTACTCCGAAGAGAATACGAAGTCTTGCACAGCATGAACAGTAAATGAACACTTGGACACAAACCTGAAAGGTTGCCAGAAATCCAGCAGCAGCCTGGCGTGGTGCCACATGCCTGTAATTCCAGCACTCAGGCGGCTGCGGCAGGAGGATAGGTGAGAGTTCGAGACCAGCCTGGGCTGCAAAAGTGAGCTCAAGGCCAGCCTCAACTGCATATTGAGACCCTGTCTCAAAAGACAAAAAACAAAACAACAAAAAAACAAAACGGAGCTCAAGGCCAGCCTGAACTGTACAGCGAGACCCTGTCTCAAACACACACACACACAAATTAAGGCAAACAGGAGCCAGGTGTGGTGGCTCACGACTGTAATCCCAGCACTCGAGAGGCTGAGGCAGGAGGATTGGTGCGAGTTCGAGACCAGCCTGGGCTACAAAAGGGAGCTCACGGCCAGTCTCAACTGCATAGCGAGACCCAGTCTTAAAAAGACCAAAAAAAGAAAAAAAAAGGCAAATAACAAAATAAAAGAAGACGTTGAGAGCACCAGTAGATGCCC
>PVJA010057169.1:0-10542 GCA_004027025.1 Myocastor coypus
ACACACACACACACACACACACACACACACACACAAATAATAATAATAAACTGAATCCAGGAATATATACTATAACAGTGAATAATCCACAAATAAAATGAAGGGTTCAATTTCCAACATCATTTAAAAAGTACTTAGGAATAAGCTGGGTGTGATGGCATGCACCGGAAATTCTAGCACTCTAGGAAACTGAGCTAGGGGGATCACAAATGCAAGCCTATCCTGGGCAAGTTGGCAAGTTGAGTCAGTTAGTGAAACTGACTCAAAAAATAAAAAACAAAGGGCTGAGGATGCTGTTCAGTGTAATGTAGAACCACAATAAACAAATGACCAAATTTAAGAATAAATTTGAAAAGCTAAAACTTGTGCACTGAAAACTATAAAACATCACTGAAAAAACTGAAAGACCAAACAGAATAATATTTACGTGTATATATACATAAATGTATAATATATAGTGTATGATATGCATAAAGTATGTAATATATGCATACATATATATTTTTTGTGGGGTTGAGGATTAAACCTAGGGTCTTCATACTGATGTACATCATCAGCCTTTCTTAGCTTTTTTGGATGAAGTTCTCTCTGTGTTACCAAGTCACCCAGTCTCCTTTCCTTGAAGAAGAGAAGAGAGGAGAGGAGAGGAGGGGAGCGGAGGGGAGGGGAGAGAAGGGGAGGGGAGGGGAAGGGAGAGGTAATGTCACACAGAAATGCAAGACATCTAGTAAGGACCAAAAAAACTACAGCACTCACTCCTCTCAATTTTAAAATTTACTATAAAATAATACTTTACAAGAATCAAGTACAGGGTGGTTGTGACATAAAGATAGACAAACAGATCAATGGAATAGGATCAGAGTACAGAAATACATTTTATGGTCAATTAATTTTTAACAAGGGTGCCACAAAACTTCAATAGAGGAAATAATCTTTTTAAGAAATGGTGTGAGGATAAATGTACATCCATATAGAGAAGAATGAACTTGGACAACTATCTTATACCACTTAGAAAATTAACTCAAAATGGATGAATGACTTAAAAATAAAAGCTACACACACACAAACAGGTATGAATTTCTGTGCTACTGAATTAGATAATAGCTTCTTCTAATGACATCTAAAGCATAAGCAACCAAAAAGTGTAGATAAATGGGACTTTATCACATTTTAAAACTTTAATACTTCAAAGCACACTATTAAAAAGGTGAAAAAGTTCACAGAATGAAAACCAACTTCCACATCCTTTGCCTAATAAGAGCCCAGCATCTGGAACAAAGAGGTTCTATAAGCCAACAATAATAACCTCAACTGCCCCTTAAAAAATAACAAAAGGAAGCTGAGCACGGTGGCACAAGCTACAGAAGCCGGGTGGGAGGACTGCAGGTTCAAGCCCAGCATGAATAACTTAGCAAGACTCTGTCTCAAAACAAATTTTTAAAATAGAGGCTGTAGATACAGCTAAGCATAAGGACCCTGGGTTCAATCCACTATACTGGGGCAAGGGGAAACAAAAGAAAATTTGAGCAAACACTTCTCAAAGGATGATATACAAATGGTCAGAAGGAACATGAACAGATGGTCAACACCATCAGTTCTTAGTGAAATCAAACAGATAGGGTCTTGCTATGCAGTTCAGGCTGGCCTTGAACTCACTTTTGTAGTCTAGGCTGGTCTCGAACTCACATAGATCCTCCTGCCTCAGCCTCCCAAGTGTTAGGATTACAGGCATGTGGCAAGGGGCCGGGGGAGGGGGGATATCTCCGTGGCACAAGTGCTTGCCTGGCAAGTTCAAGGTCGAGTTCGAACACCAGTCCCACAAAAGGAAGAAAGAAAGAAAAAGAGAGAGAGAGAGAGAGAGAGAGAGAGAGAGAGAGAGAGAGAGAGAGAGAAAGGAAGAAAGAAGAAAGAGAAAAACAAAAGAAAAGAAAAGGCACATAACAAACGTTGACAAAGACAGGTAGAAGACAGAATCCCATACATTGCTGGCAGGAATATAGAATAGTATGCAATGGAACAGAATGGTTTGGCAGATCTTTAGAAAGTTAAACACAGAGTTATCACATGATCTAGCAGTTCTACTCATAGGTATAAGCCCAAAACATATAACATGTTTGCACAACTTGTACACAAATGTCGTATTATTATTCATGATTGGGCACGAAGTGAAAATATCCCAAATGACCATCAATTACTAAAAGAGTAAGCAAAACATTATACAGCTATGCAATGGATATTATTCAGTGATAAAACAGAATGAAGGGTATGTATGATCCTTCAAAAGATGACACTAAGTGCAAGAGGTCAGACACAGAGGCCATACACATACTGGAGGATTCCGTGCATATGATATGTCCAGAACAGGTAAACACAAGAGGGAGAAAGGACATCAATGGCTTCCAGGGACTCAAGAAAAGGGGACTAATGAGGGACTTACAATGGGTAGGAATTTTCTTTCAGGAAATACAAACAAATATGTCAAAATTAGATAGTGACAATAGCTGTACAACTTTGGAATACACTAAAGACCACTAAATTGTACATGTTTAAAGGGTAAATTTTATGATATTTGAATTGCATCTTAATAACATTTCATGTACAAAATAGGATATATATATAGCTGCTTTCTCTTAGTTGAATGAGAGGAAAGGTTTGTGCTAATATTGTTTAGACAAGATATGTCTGCATCTTGTTCTCTGAATAACCACTATGAAGACAACAATATGCAATTGTAACTGTCCTACTAACCTGTTTTGAAACTGTTTCACTGCTATTTTATTATCTCATTAAAATGAATAAAAAATCAAAGAAAGAAAATATTCTAATTGAAAGGTTGACCATTTCAAAGAACGATGAAAGTGTGAGTCAACCTGTTTTGTCTCTATGAATCTACTGTATCTAGACTATCTCCATAATTGCCATACTACTTATATTAAGATTTTAATTTTTTTTTTCCTGTGGTGCTGGGGATTGAACTTAAGACTCTGCACTTGCCAGGAAAGCACTTAATCAGGCTGGTCTTGAACTTGCAATAATCCTCCTGCCTCAGCCCACCCAAGTGCTAGGATTACATGCATGCGCCACCACATCTGGCCTTTATACAATTAGGCATCAATTTTGATTGACTAAAAGTCTGACAGGGCATGAACCAACTGCTTTAGTAGGATACTGAGAAAACTCATGAAGAACTGTGTGCATGCGTGTGTAGATGTATAAATGTTAAGTGTCAATGGGACAGACACTGAAAAACTGACTGAACAGGTAAAATTTAAAGACTGCTTAGCTTTCCAGTGTGCAAACAACGATGATGGTAGTTTCACTGACAGTATACGTAGAAATCTTCTTCTACTATAACAGTCAGTTCAAGAAAGAAGTACCAAAATAGAAACAAATGAAAAAGAACTGAAGTCCAAATAAAACAAAACACCACTTGGGTAAACAGCTGCATTGAAAAACAATTTCTTATCTAGCAATTAAGAACTGATTTCTTTCCAAAAGACACAGGACATTGGGTTAATAGATTTCTTTAAAAGAAAATCTGTTTTGGCTATTAAAACATTAAAAGAACAGAACATCTGTTTTGCAAGTAAAGACAGATTGTATAGACGAATCAAATATCAAACCACCGATTAGACTAGCGTTTAATCTGTTCTACTTAAATTTTCAATAAAAGTAAATGAAGTTACATTCTTGAAATTATAGCCATGCTGTAAATATTTAACACCAGGAACCCCTAACACCCAGAGGAATTTAGAATATAAAAAAGCAATTATTAGTATATTTTAATCATTTTATTCTATTTGATATCAAATCCAGGTTTAAAAGCAGACTCCTCCAAATTTCATTTTAAAAATGCTGTCAAAAGGAAACACTCACCATCCATGAATTCTGTACATATAGAAATTCTGTTTTCTACGAAAAATGCCCCATAAAATCCTATGATATATGATGAATCACACTGTAATAAAAAATTTTAAAAAGTAGTTAGAAACCTGCAAGCCAACATCAGAAGCATGTTTTACCAGTAAATAAAAAGACCAGGAAAAAAATTACCTTGTAAAGAATCTCCAATTCTGACATAATTTGCTTCTGAAGTTCCAGTGTAATATCTAATAATATAACCTAAACAGAACAGTAACTTTAAAACATTTATCCATTTTCACATGAAATACAGTTGTAATCATTATGAAATATAATGACCAAAAAATGCTATTTCATTTACCAGCCCCCCTCTACTCCCCCTTCATGATCCCCAGTAACACAAACGCCATCCACATCTGCCTGGGCCTTCACATGGGGGTAGCAGTACAGAGGTGATTGATGGGACCCAGGAAAAAGCCAGGCCACAGAGGTCAGCATTAATGGCTCTAAAAGTCAGTTAAGTTATAACACTCTTAATTTACGCCCTCTATTTTAACCATATTGGTTATTTTCTGAAGGGGATGGTACAAATGACCCTCAAACCATTAAAAGAGAATGATCATATGATTTAGACACTAGATAAGAAACAGCCAGGATGATAAGAACAGTAAAATTGGGCTTTTAGTTATGCAAGAGGTAAGAGTTCTTAAAATATGTCATCTTTTTATTTTCTCCTGAGTGGGTAATATTTCTTTGCTAATATTATTAGAGATATCTGTAGCTTGAAGGGACCTCATTTAACCTAACATCCTCATTTCAGGAGGAAGTCACCTTGGTTTGTTTTCAGAGACCCAGTGTGTGGCAGGGCTGGGTCGCTCCTGATTCAGATCACCTGCTCTTCCCAGAACTTTTGGATGCTTAATATTTCTTAGAATATCAGCTACTGAGCTGGGCTTGTAACATAGAAATATGAAAAATCTGCAGCTTACACAGGATAGATTTTCGCTTATTTCAAGCACCTACTTTTTTTTTTTTTTTTTTTTTTTAAGTGGATCAAGCATTCAAAATTTAGTAAGCACTTCAGTGGAACCAACTCAAAGGAAACTGTTTTTTACTTAAAAAGACAGAGGAAATAAAACAAGTGAAAGACAATTTTTCAGAGTTGTGGCAGTTTCTGACTCTACACATTTCTAGGTAAAAACTCAACATTCAAGATTACAAGTGTAGGGGCCCGGCAGGATGGCTCAGTGGTCTAAAGCGCCTGCTTAGGAAAGCTTGGGCGGTTTGATCCCTGGCACCACATGCTGTGCCAGCCCTGCCCTTGGGGCCAGCTGAGCCAGCCATAAAAATAAATAAACAAACAAAAGTTCTGAAACAAGAAAAAAAAAATTAAATTTAAAAAAAGATTACAAGTGTATAACTATACACTATAACTGTACACTACAAGCATAACTGTACACTATACAACAATGATTTATATTCTGTATTATGAATAAAGAATACTGGAAAAAAACAAATGAGGAATTGTATACTGCTGACAGAGCAAGGAAAGAAAAGGACAACTTGAAGACGCATTTTTAGTACTGACATCCATTTGAGGGAAGGGAAGTTAAAAAAAAAGAGACAGCACCAATTTCTATCAAGAGTTTGCTTTAGGGTTATTTATAAAAGCTCTCACTAAACTAGATTGTAAGTGTAATACAGAACTGCCAAGAAACATTTAAACACCTCTCTCGATCAATAGTCATTTGCCAACTATATTCACTTACATTTTGTTCCTGTATAAAGCTTCACAACAAAATAAATTCATCTAATGGTCTTTCAACTCTGTGCCATAAAATACTACTATGTCAAATACTATGAATCTTCTACCCTAAAAAACTCTACTCAGAGAAATAAGAGCTTTACTATTGAGGTTAAAGTAGTGATTGTCAACTCTGACTTACAACTAGTTACAGCAATTTAAAATATCCCCAGTGCAAAAATCTTGTTCTAGAACAATGGGTTGGGCCCACATCTCAATATATATATAAGCTTCTTAAAGGACTTTCTAACCAATAATAAGGTTAAGAATCATTTACTTAAAGTTTCAAAAGTGCCACTTATGCTGTATTAAGAAGTGAGATTACTAAGACCTACTAGATCTAGGTTGGGCAACCAACCTAGAAATGATGAGATTCCACATGGTTAGCCAAAACCTTGGAATTAATCCAAAACTACTGAGACCGTAGCATTCTCTTAATTGAGTAGCCACGGCCTAGAATGCACTGAAAACTCTAGCATGCCCTTTAAGACACTCCAGCTCAATTCCTTCCACTCCACACCCACTGCTCATGTGAGTCCAGGTGAGCCCTTCCAGTCAACACATGCACTTCCAGGTCACAGGGCCTGGGTATAAAACCTACTTTACTGGTTTGATCCAGCCCGAAGGCCTCTCCACCTCCACGTAGCCCATCCCAAGGTGTGCCATCAGAATCCAGCTCAGCACTGACCCTTTTTCTAGTTCTCCTAAGAATTGGTCTCTCATTATCTGAAAACCACAGGCTGGAGGCTTCAGAGCAAGCCCTTGGAGGGCAAGGGTTGACGCTTGCATATACTGTGCTTCTATGTTCCCAGCACCCAGCATAAGGTTTGACTCAATGTAGTGCCCATTAAGTGATGTGGAATTTAATTGAAATGTTCCTTACAATCATGAGCTCTTGCTAGACACACAGGAAATGGATTGTTTAATTTCTACTACTACATTTAAAGCAAAACGCATAAACACCGTAACAAAAGTGCCCCACTAACCTGAAGTGGAGCAAGGAATACTGGTCCAAGGAATCATACTGTTTGTGGAGCTAAGAAACTGTACTCTAATTGGTCTTCATTGTTCTTGGTATTTGCTGTAGTCCAGAAAATTGGAGACCCCATAATGATGACAAAGTGAATAAAATAATTTCTGGGAACTTGAGAAAGTAAAATCCACCTCAAAATAGCTATTCAAATGCTCTATTTTCTGGGAGACCTGGTACTCTGGGTGGAAGGTTCATTCCCCTTCCCCTGGGCATTGTGAATGAGCTTTAAAAGCTGCTAAAAATAAATAAGACCAATTCTTTCTTTGAAGGCCATAGAGAAAAGCATTGCAAATGCTCATTTTCTTGTCCAAGAATAGGACAGTAAGGATTGCCTGAGTCCTGTTTGTTTATTTTCTCCTTGGGAAGCACTAAATGCTTTAAATTGGCAAGAATTTGAATATAAAGCATTTCCTGGAGAAAGGGTTAAGTGAGAAACTGAAATACCTGAGTGCATTTCCCCTGTTCTCCACTACACCTCCAGGACAAATAAGGATGAGTTGTCAAGTTAAATACAAGCAGTCAAGTGATGGAATTATAATTTACTCTGTGCTCAATTTAAATTAGTGTGAGGCTATTAAAATATACAGTATAAATACGGCAATTCATCACAAGCTGTCATGGGTGACTTCATTTATTTGCTGGAGTGGCACACGCGCCACTAAAGGGAAGGAGAGCAAAATCACAGGTCAAATTAAGCCGCTATTCTGCTTTAATTCACTTATTTAATCTGTGGTGACATAATTGTCTTTTACAGTATGTACAACTCAGAAAGGAAATTTGGGAGGATTACAGCCAGTATACAAATGATTAATCAAATGGTCCATTTAAATGCTAGTCTAAAAGAAGCAGAAACCCCAAAGCAGTCCAAGAATGATAATCAGCACATGCTACAAGAAATTTATTTTTAGATGGATTTTTCCCAGTTAGAAAACAAACAATACTGGGAAATCTATTAAATCCTCCAAGCATTACTATTTGAAAGATTTTATAGAATACATTAATGGTATAAAAAGGTTCTGTCTGCATGATAGCTAACAGTTTTTTAAATTTGTTTTCTGCTCTACTTATTTGCAATTGTCTTGCCTACCTACACCAAACAAACAGGCAAACAAACAGCTACTTAGAAACACATTTCAAGATTTACACAGGTCACTATCAAACAGTTATCTTGCAAATGTGATTAGCATCATTTCCAAAATACTCTTTGAGAGGGAATGTTTTCTAAATTCCATGATATAAAATCAAAATTCAAGGTACTTTTATTTTTCCTAAAACTCAGTTTCTTTTTAAAATACCTGAAATGATACTTCCTTACTACTGAAGTATAAACAGGTAAAGAGTACAACACATTTTTCAGTTTAAAAACCAAGAACACTTAAACTTTGTAAAAATTATAGATATTCTGAGTAGAAATAGCAAAGTAACAGATTTTGAAGGGCTCGCATCTAATGTTTCCAAAGCCATTCAAGTGTGGGGCCCTCTGACCACTTGGCTTGGGAAATTAGCCTGCCCTCCTCATCCTACAGTGCCATCAGAGCCTGCAGGTGATTCCGTGTGGACAAGGACTGTGATTTGCTGCTCCCTACAATCTTTCTGTGACACTAGGCAGCCAGTTTCACAGCTGGGGTCACTGAGAGGTTCAAGTGACATGCTTGAAGTCACACGAAAAGTCAGGGGAGGGTCAGGAGGGAAGGGAAGAAAAAGAGGGAGAGGGGAGAGGGGAGAGGGAGAGAGACACGGAGAGAAATATTCTAGATGAGAGCAATGGCCCATACCTGAAACACTATGGGATATTTTGTGAGCTGAACCTGCTTTCAAGATGTTACTTCAGAAGATAAATGAACTAAAGAACAAATGAACAAAAAATACATTCGTTCAGCCAGTCAATCAACAAATTATGTGCTAAGCACTCGTTAAGTGTGGTGCTCTGTCAGAGAACCTATATGTAAGGCTCTGAAGGAAGAAAGTAAGATCTGTTTCCTGCTTATAAAGAGATTTCAATATTGTTGCGCTGGGGAGGGGTGGAGAGATTTCAATGCAATAGGGGAAATTATGTGTATACTAATGGTAACAAGCAAATTAGGAAGTGGTAACACCTTTAAGAGTAACTTAGAGAACTCTAGAAAGTTGAACGGCAGACAGATACACGATACAGGGCTGTATTCAGATATGTCCAAGGAAGAGCAGCCCGCAAAAGGGTGGCAAGACTGAGACAGCTGATGACAAGGCTGAAGGTGTCCTAATTAGCTGGACTACATGACTCAAAGCATTTAAGCAAGACAGCACTGAGGTGCAGAGAGGCAACAAATTCAAATGAAAGATCTGCACATGGGAGACAAGGCCGTAGGAGAGGTCTGCTAGACCGTGCAGGATCTCGAGTTCCCTGGCCTAGAGATTTATCTGCTGATCTGATGGTGGCAGTGGCAGTGTAACATGGAGCATTTGAAGAGTTTGTAGAGGGTAAGAGAGACAACCAGAACTATGCTCCGGGAAACAAATCTGACGGTGGCAAGCAACAAAGGCAGGGGGCAAAGTACACTTGAATGGAGATCACTTTGATCTAAATCCTGATTCCACTACTGTGGGGCCTTGGGCAAATTATTTAACTCTCCTATGACTTTGATTTAATAGGGATCTGTTAATAACTATCATGGTAACAAAAGGTTGTTGTATCAAACAAGGAAAATGAATATAAAGCATTTGATGTAGTATAAATTAGCAGTAAGTAGAATTTCTACATACTGATAGAAGAATTGAAAAGTTGGCCAACAAAAACAAGCCCTTGGAGATAAGAGTGAAGGCATTCTAGTGACAAGAAAGGAAAGGAGCCCCACAGAACACACAAAGTCACCAGGCTCCCAGACACTGCACATGAGCCAGAACAGCTTAAGAGACAGAAGACAGAGAAGAAGGGCCCTATGGCTGCCTAGCTTATGACAGACAGGAGCGCGCTTCCAGGTGCAAAGCAGGGCAGGGAACCCAGGTGAGCACAGCCTCTCCTTTGGGTGAGAGGGCAGAATCCGAAGTCTGGGCAGACCACAGCAACTATAGGGATCAGCACAGGGGCCGCTGGAATCTGAGCAGCACATGGATGTAAATATCCTAAGAAAATTACCCAAGGCCAGAGGACCAGAAACAACATTCTCCAGACCCACAATGGGCAGGAAGAGTTTGTGTTCTCATCAGCCATGGTGGAAAAATGTGGTAATTCCCAAGATGCTGAGAAAACTCTCCAGAAGAGAATAGCCACAGTTGAATGGTCTAAGTTAGTTCCAGATGAATCCTTGGATTCTGTCTAATAAAGCTTAAAAGCAAGTCTTAAGAGAATTAAATTACTTAAAAGTCACCAAATAGTATCTTAAAACTCCAGAATATTTAAAGGAATACAAAAATACCTAGTATCTAAGCTATGTGACTGGCATAACAAAAATTTACAAGATATTAGAAAAGAAACTATAACTCAAAATGAGAAACTAGTCAAAATGGATCCAAAATAACAAAAACAATGTGAATTAGAGAAAATACCATTGGTTTAGTTACTGTAACTGTATTTCATACACTCAAGATCGTAGAGGAAAGTATCTGCAAGCAGGCGCAGGGGCTGCGTGTTCCATCCCCCCGACCTGCTGTGCTGCCCCCCTGCCCCCCACCCCGCATGTAATCAGGCAGATCCTACGAGTCCGATCTAGTAGTGAGACCCTGAACACCCTGTCAGCAGTTCTCAACCTGTAGTTCACGACCCCAGTGGGGGTCAAACGAGCAAAACCCAGGGGTTGCCTAAAACCATTCCGAATCATAACTGTAGCAAAATTACAGTTTTGAAGTAGCCACCAAAATTATTTTT
>PVJA010057170.1:0-10516 GCA_004027025.1 Myocastor coypus
AAAAAAAAAAGAAAGGGGAAAAGAAAAAAAAAAGTAATGTTGATTTAAAAGGGTTAATGTTTGATTGTTTGATCAGTCTTATGTACCTATATGTATTAATCTAAACTGATCTGATGATGAAAATATGTAATATAACCATTATTAAATTTAAACAATAAAAATATTAAATTTAAAAAAGACAAAAAAATTCCAAAAAAAGAAAATACAAAAAAAAAGGACGAATTTTATAGTATACAGTAATTATTTCAACTTTAGAACATTTGTTATATCAGAATAATGCAATTTATTTATGAAATTGTATTCCAAATTTGTGTATTTTTCCATAATGTTATTGTATTTCTATGCTTTATTCATTTTTGTATTGCCTGGTCATACTTTTTGTTTTCTTTTTTTATATTTTAGGGAAGGCTCTACAGGGTATTCAGGGTCTCTGCTAGATCAGACACCTAGTGATCTGCATATTTACAGCCTCCCAAGAGCTGTGATTATAGGCGTGTGCCAACATGCCCAGTGTCAGTTGCCATCTCAACACGCCCCAGGGAGAGGGCTGGCACCACACTCCTGGGAATTGAACCCAGGGTCCTTTAGCCTGCTTGCAGGCACTTTAATCCACTGAGCTATTTGGGCAGCCTTTACTCTTTATCCTGTTAGTGCTTCTCCTTAATTCCATAGTTACAGATATTAATCTGTCATCCATCATTACATTCTTCAAACAAACTCCCTACTTCATCTTATGGCCTATAGTTTTATTTAACAGAAATGTTTGCAGTACTTTGTATTGAACCCAGGATCTTCACATTGAGCTACGTCACCAGCCTTTCAAAAATAATTTTAGACAGTATCTTGCTAAATTGTGCAAGCTAGGCTTCAACTAGTGAACCTCCTGTCTCAGCCTCCCAGAGTGCTGAGATTATAGGCATGTGAGGCCATGCCCAGCTGTACAGATATCTTCATACAGATTATAAGGAAATCAATATAGTTTGAAATAGCCCTTTGAGGGAATGAGTTGCACAAGTCCATTCCTTCAGTATGGTAGCAATATCCTTTTTTTTGGGGGGGTGGGGATACCAGGAATTGAACTTAGGATCTTGTGCTTGCCAGGCAAGTACTTATTCCACTGAGCTATCTCTCTGGCCCTGGTAGCAATATATATATATATATATATATATATATATATATATATATATATATATTTTTTTTTTTTTTTTTAAGAATTTTAATTTTTTTTTCTTGTTTCAGAACCTTTGTTTTTTTATTCACTCATTTTCATGGCCAGCTCAGCCAGCCCCGAGGGCAGGGCTGGCGCAGGATGTGGTGCTGGGGATTGAACCGCAGTCCCTGAAGCCACCCAAGCTTTCCAAAGCAGGCGCTTTAGACCACTGAGCCATTCCGCCGGGCCCCGCAATTTTATTTATTTATTTATTTATTTTTATTTTTATTTTTTTTGCGGGACTGGGGATTGAACTCAGGTCCTTGCATTTGCCAGGCAAGCACTTATTCTACTGAGCTGTTTCCCTAGCCCACCCCGCAATATTTTTAAAAAGACTTACACAGGTTGCCACAACTAGCTACAGTCTCATGAGTAGTGCGATTCACCATCTTCCTTTGCTGTCTCCACCTCCTCATCCAGTACTCTAATGGATTTCGCTGCCTGGCCACTAGGCCAATTTCAGCTACCCATTTCTCTCTCTCTCTCTCTCTCTCTCTCTCTCTCTCTCTCTCTCTCTCTCTATCTGTCTGTCTTTCTCTCTCTCTCTCTCTTGTTGTACTGGGGATTGAACTCAGTAGCCTATTTCTCTAATCGATTATTTATATTTATCATTAATTTGTAGTTGTTTATATCATAATAGGAAACCTTCGTCATTTGTGCATTCTAAATATACTTTTTCCTAATGTGCATCTGGGATTTGTTTTGCTCATTATGTCTTTTTTTAAAATTTTTATTTATTATTTTTATTCCTGTTTCAGAACCTTTATTTGTTTATTCACTCATTTTTATGGCCGGCTCAGCCTGCCCTGAGGGCAGGGCTGGCCCAGCATGTGGTGCCGGGGATCGAACCGCGGTCCCTGAAGCTGCCCAAGCTTTCCCAAGCAGGGGCTTTAGACCACTGAGCCATCCCGCCAGGCCTCTTGCTCATTATGTCTTTAAATAAACAAGTTCTTAATTTATGTTAGCAAAGTCAAACCATTCTATACTCCAGTTTTTTTTTGGGGGGGGGGTTGGCTTTTTTTTTCAAGGCAGGGTCTCGTTATGCAGTTCAGGCTGGCCTTGAGCTCACTTTTGTAGCCCAGGCTAGTCTCAAACTTTCACTGATTCTCCTGCCTCAGCCTCCCAAGTGCTGGCATTACAGGTGAGCGCCACCATGCCTGGCTGCATTGTTTATTATTATATTCTGCAATTATGAAATCTTTCTTCCAAAATCTAGAAATTCTTCATCTATATTTTCTGTAATGCTCTTTGAGGGTATATGTTTGGCATCAAAGTTCTTAATTCATTTCGGATAGACTTATCAGTCCACATATCATATAAATGAGTATCTTAATCTCTTCCAATATAAATACCCATTTTCTACCTTCCCTGAGTAAAGAGTCTTTCATTACTTCCTATGGTCCTTCTGCTCTGTGCGCCAGTGCTGCCCATCCCCGGTGCATCTCTGTGCTCTGCAGGCTATGTCAGTGCTCCCCGCTTATGCATGCCCCAGTATCTCCACTGTGACCTTGGCGAAGGGAGTCTTCCTGTGATGTTGGCTTCTTAGAGAAAACTGGGCTATGCAGCCCCTGAATTTTGTTCTTGGTTTTTCTCCTCTTGGCTATGAACTGGATTCAGAGACCTCTGAGAAAGACTGCAAGGGTAAGAAAGTGCATCCAGTAGGGTGATGATCCTGTCTGGGGGTGAGGGGCCCAGGAGTCCGGTGGGCACAGTGAAAATTTGCTGTGCTCAGAAAGCCTTCCAGTACCAGGCCTGCCTGCCTGTGTCTGTCTGTCTGTCTGTCTGCCTGCCTGTCTGTGTCTGCCTGCCTGCCTGTCTGTCTCCGTATGTCTGTCTGTCTCTCTTTTTCTTTACCTTCTTTCTAGCAAGGTCTCACTATACACGCCAGGTTGGCCTTGAATAACCTGGCCTTGAATTTGCATTCAGCGGTTCTCAACCTGTGGGTCGCGACCCCAGTGGGGGTCGAATGACCAAAACACAGGAGTCACCTAAAGCCATTCCCAATCATAACTGTAGCAAAATTACAGTTTTGAAGTAGCCACCAAAATTATTTTTTGGTTTGGGGTCACCGCAACATGAGGAACTGTATTGTGGGGTCGCGGCATTGGAAAGGTTGAGAACCACTGATCCTCCTGCCTCAGACTCTTAAGTGCAGGGATTACAGGCATGCGCCACCATGCCTAGCTGTTTTTAAGTTTCAATGGCACTAGGATTCTCTGTTAAGATTTGTAGGCAATTACTGTTCAGTTTGTTTTCATCACTACCTAAAAATTGTGCGGCACCAACAGCAGAAAAACTGGCCTGCGATAAGCACCCCTAATTTGCTCGTGAGGGCAGGGTATCTCGAGGCATTTTTGCAGCGCCAGACCCGGGAGGGTGAAGCGGCCGGCTGTCACAGCATCCATTTGCCCGCCCCAGGAGTAGGGTCTGCTAACCTCCCCCATCCTTCACGCCCGGTCAAAGCCGCCGATTCTGACGTCCCGGGGTTCCCTGAAGGTCTAGATCGTCAGAGGGTTGCTTTGACTAGGCGATGAAGAACAGCCCTTGGGACCCGAGGCCTGGGACCCTCGGGGATCCAGGGCAGCATCACGCTCTCCAGGGCGCGTCCCAGCCGCGCGGCACGCACGGGGCGGAGCTCGGGGCGGGGCGTAGGCGGCCTGGGAGCGGGGAGTAGGCGGAACTCCGCCCCGCCCTCCCGGCGCGCAGCCCGCGGGCTGGTGACGGTGCAGCCGCGCCGCGTCCCCGCCGCCTCCGCCGCCCGGCAGGCCCCCGCGCCAAGCGGTGTCGACCGCTCGCCCCACGTCCCTGCGTCCCAGCTGCTGCGACATGACCCTCAAGTCCAGCGAGGGCGAGGGCGGGGGCAGCATGCGCAGCGCGCTCTCCGACCTCTACCTGGAGCACTTGCTGCAAAAGCGCAGCCGGCCGGAGGTGAGCGGCCCCGCAGGTTTCCTGGGTGCGGGGCCCGGGCGCGACCCCAGGCATACCCGCGCGCTGCGGGATTCCCCGCCCGTGGCCTGACCCCGACAGGTCTGTCCCCGGAGGGCCGCCATCGGGGGCACTCAGCCCCTGGACGGAGGCCTCACCGGGTGGGGACTCGGCCAGCGCCCCGCTGGGCTCTACTGGGCCCTGGGCTGTGCGCTTTGGCCATAGTGTCTCTTCCCTGTGGGAACCAGAGAGGCCACGGGCTGGGACGCGGCGCCCATCGAGGTCAGGGCAAACTTCCCCACGAACGGAAGTCAGCAGCCGAAAGACTTACAGGCACACGTCCGAGAGGAGGTCGGCCTTGTTGTTATTGCGGTGCTTGTGTTTTAGGTCACCAGACGTGGCTCTGAAGCGTTTGCCCACCGTGTCCTCTAGGCTGGGGGCGGCTGCGGTGGCCTATGGGGGTCTGTGGAGTGGACGAGGAGGCCACGCGTTTTGGAGGTAGTTCTGGCCTCCAGCCTCCAGGGATGCCTGCAGACAGCTATTAACTCTGTCCTCGGGCCCTGAGGGGAGACTGCGCGGGCCCTGAGGGGAGACTGCGCCTTGCTTACGGCAAGGGGCCACCTGCAGCCTGACTGGACAGCTCCTCCACCCCTGAGATGCCCCCACCCCCATCCCCAGCTCTCCCTGCCTCTGGGACTCGCGGAAGTGCTGGGAGTAGAGCGAAACTGGCATCAGGGCAGGCAGACAGCTGCTGAGCAGTACCTGTTCGTTAGACAGAGCATTCAGAGATGATGCTTAGTGATGCTGTTAGAGGCAGGTGAAGCAGAGAAGGCCTCACCAGGAAGAGGACTCAAGCAAATCCTTGTTAGGATTTTCGCCTGTATCTTTCTTCATGTGAAAGGAGAAAAAAAAAAAAAAAAAAAAAAAAAAACCGAGAATCAGGAAGAAGTCCCATGTAAGAAAGCTGGATCCCAGTTTCCTAATCCTGGGCCTTGACACCACCCCTCCCCCCATAATCCCCATCCCTGTCACTTCCTGTCCCTCAGCCCATTTTACTGTACTCATGCCTTATAAGCTCTTTTTATTTTATTTATTTATTTATTTATTTATTTTCTGGTACCTGCAATGTTTTGGTACCAGGACCTTGCTTGGGCTTGTGAGGCAGGCACTGTGTCGCTGAGCTGCATACGTGGCCCCTCTCCATCTGCTACACTCATCATTCTTTTTTAGTAATGCTGAAGGACTGAGGCAATCCTCTGCTTAGGGAGAGAAAATTCACATCACTGAAATGTCAGCTGACTTCAGTCGTCCTGCTGGCATCGTCTCAACACAGTTTTTAGTGTCACAACTTGGGGGGAGGGGTAGGTTTCACAGTAAAGAATTACCACTCTCAAAATGTCAGTATCACTGACGGAAATATCTGTTTCTGACTTCAGTGTCTTCTCTAGGAAGAACACTTAAGGTAGGAGAAAAAAAAGATGATAATCACATGATAAATGTGAAGCTGGGCATATGCCATAGTCCTGTAATCCCAGCTGCTTAGGAAACTGAGGCAGAAGGATCATATATTCTAGGCTAGCCTAGGTAGTTTAGAGAGATCCTGTCTCAAAGTTAAAAAAAAAAAAAAAACATCGGAGGTATGAGTTGGTGGTACAGCATCATTAGCTTCTTTTATCTGCAAGGGTTACTAATTCTTTCCAGTGTGAGGGAAAAATCAGAAAGGTCTTGGACATGAAGGACAGAAAAAAACATAGACTTGAGACCATATCATGTACTGGGAAAATAATTTTAAAATTACACTCAATTTTCTAGGACACATTGTGTGAAAACAAAAACCTTGAGTGGAAATGATCCCTCCTCAAATGATACAACCAGACTTGGCACAGTGGTATGTGATGGTAGATTCTCGTACTCTGGGAGGCTGAGGCAGGGGGGTCACAAGTTAAACTCACCCTGTACAACTCACTGGGATCCTGCCTTGGAATAAATAGTAAAAAATGACTGATGGTATAGCTCAGTGTGAGGGCCTCAATCAGGAAGACTAAAAGTTCTTTCTGAGGCAGACTACTAAGTAATCAGAAGCAGACTCTCTGGCCACAAGTTCCCCGGGTCAGGTGAGACATGACCTCCACAAGCAGTGCCTGCTGGGCCTTTGCACAGATTGCCCCCTCCCTACTGCCACTGTAGAACCAGCTGGGCCCCTCACTGCTTCACAGTGCTCTGGCACTCCTTGGGAGGAAACATCTGCTTGGGGTTCAAAGGGCAGAGACAGTTGCTCAAAGGAAGTTGGAATTAGAAAGTCAAGAAAAACAGACTTGGCCTGGGGCAGCAGGGGGTGGGGCTGAGGAGCCGCTTAAAGGCATGGGGAAGTAGAATGGATTTCTCATCCAGAAGCTGGGCTTGAGAGCAAGTGCCAGTGAACCAGTGAGCAGAGGAGAGAACAAGCATTTGTCCAGCCCACTACCTTGCTCTCTGTGAAATGCTTCATTGCGAAACTTAGGACCAGGCCAAGAACGCAAGCAGAGCCCAGGATGGCACATCCTGAGGGTGGCCTGCAGCCTCTGGCAGGCAGCCTTATCATGCAGTGCCCGGGCTTGGTTGCACACAGGTGCCCACTCTTGCATAGGACAGATGATGTCCACTTTGGGACAAACATGAGAACTACAAGAAGCTCCAGAGTGCTCCAAGGAATTAGAAATTAGCAGTGTTATTCCAAGCTGATGAGAACTGGGGTAGGAGGAAGACCTGAGACTTTCTGGCAGGCATTGTCTTAAAATCACACATTAACAAGGCACTTTGTTTCCCAAGCACTAAATCCATCTGAGCACACATCCATCAGGCCAAAGGCCAAGGGACTAAAGCTCCTTTCCAACGTGCTTTATCTACCAATGTGCTCTGTAAGCCTGCAAACGCCCGCTTCCACTGAAGAAAAACAGGAAACCCACGTAGCAGCATTCCTGAGAACTCAGGCCTGCTCCATCAGATACCTGCCATCAAAGCAGTGCCAGGGCTGTGTGGCACGGTGCTGATCATTAAATCCAATTCACTTTTAGAGGTGGTGGATTGACCCCATGATCTTCACACCAAGCTGCATCTCCAGCCCTTTTTTAAAATTTTGAAACCAAGTCTTGCTAAGTTTTATGCCTAGGCTGAGCTAAAACTTATCCTGGCATTCCATGCAGTGCCACCGCACCCAGCCAAAATCAAATTCTTATCTCTGCTGTTTGGTTGATATTTGGAGGGGTTAAAAAACCAGTAAGTCAGAACTACAGGCTTCGGAGTTTGTGATGGTTAAAAAGAATGTGATACAGCAGATATAAATAGAACGCATTTATGGGTTGTCGTTTTGCTTTGCTGCTACTCTTGGAACGTTGTTTTTTCCTTGATTTCCCATCCAGCCAATGCAAGTGCTGGTAGAATTTACTTCTTTTTTCCCAAGATGGAGGCCCCTTCTTTTTATTTCTTTTCTTGTTGCCTTCCATCTCTGTCATGTGTGTATCTTAATATCTTCAGGATGCTGACATTTGCAGTCTGTTCTTTACCTGTAACTGTTTCCCTATTTGTCTATGAGAGGATTCAAAGAAGTGAAAATTGTCCGGACATGGTCGTGCATGCCTGTTATCCCAGCCCCTCAAGACTGAGACAGGATCCCTGAAAATTTGAGACCAGCCTGGCTATGTAGTAAGTTCAAGGCCAGCCTGTACTACATAACAAGACCTTGTCTTGAGGTAAAAAAAAAAAATAAAGAGTCAAAATCAGTAAATGGTTTGCATACTCTTAAAATTGCTTGCCACTCACATCCCATTTCTCACCTGCACAACTCTGTTCCTGCTTGCAGTGGCTCTGGGGACACAGCTTGGGGTGGCCAGCAATACAGGAAGAGGTGGCCATGAGAAGTGTGGGGGTAGGGACCATGGCTAAGCCATGCTTTCCTGCCTGGAAAGCAGAGGTGGCCCAGGCTTGCACCCTGCACAGCAGCACAGCTCTCGGCTCATGCTGCCACATATCCTGACCTTGATCTGTTGGCTCTTCCGGACCGATGTGTGCCCACACATCACTTTCTGCCTTCAACCCTGTGACTTTTCTGTCCTCGCCCTTTGCTCTCACTTTAAAGGGTTGTGGATAAGGGGAGACCAGGCTCACTTGAGATCCTACCCTGCTACCATGAACACGAAGCCCAGTCACTTAGGAAAATCCATTTGTCAGAATAGAAAGCATTGTGTTTCATCAGGCTTTTAGGATGAAGAAGCTTTCATTTGCCTGATCAGAAATGGATTATTATAGTAAAAGAAGAGAATCATTGTGACCTAAAGGTGAAGACATGCATGAGTTTTTAAATGTTGGGTATTTTCCTTAGCAGCATCTTACTGGTAGTGGCCACAGAGGCCGAGTGCTTCTAGGTGTTATGCTCGGCACAGGTTCATTGCAGCCCTATTCAGCCATTCTGCCACTGACCTCATCTCAGTTGAGGAGATGGGCACACAGGAAGGTCAAGATTCCTGCCCCGAAGTTATCCAACTATTAGAGAGTCAGTAGCTAACACAAACAGTGCATGTATTTCTGTTAAAGAGATACACCCGGCATTTCTAACCTGCACTTTGTTCTTTTATGCTATTTATTTATTTATTTACTTAATTTTGGCTAGCTCAGGCTGTCTTCAGGACAGATCTGGTGCAGCTTGTGGAGCTGGGGATTGAACCACAGCCCCCTGAGCCTGAGTTTGCCCAAGCAGGCACTTTAAACAACTGAGCTAACCCACAAGCCCCCACTTTTATGCTTTCTTCCTAAAGCAGTGTGTACATCTAGTACATGATGACGCTGCACAAGTGACTTCTTTCTCGCTCATCCCTGCGCCTGCCCAACTCATGTCCCTAGAGGCAACCTCAACTTCTTATGTTTCCTTCTTTCTGGTAATGGTCTCAGACATGGATGTGCTCATTTGCTCACTGTTTGCACTGCTGCTAGTATATTTGTGCTCATGTGCTTTTTTTTTTCACTTAGTGACATGGCTTTCAGATGACCTCAGAAACTCCTTGTCATGGTGCCATGGTATTTCCCCATTTGGAGTTAACTGAATCATTGCTCCTCTACTAGACAGTACCTAGAGATGATGTGAAGTTTTGTAGTTCCAGGTATCTTAACTCAAGTCTTTAAGTGACAAATTTTTAAAAAGAATTATTTTATTTTTATTTTATTTTTTTCTTGTTTCAGAACTTTGTTAATTTATTTATTTTTATGGCCAGCTCAGCCTGCCCTGAGGGCAGGGCTGGTGCACCATGTGCTACCGGGGATCAAACCGTGGTTCCCGCAGCCACCTAAGCTTTCCTAAGCATGCGCTTTACACCACTGAGCCATCCTACCAGGCCCTAAGTGACAATTATTTTAGACAATTTTGCTAAAGTGTCATCTGACTTGGTATCTTGTGAGTTTCAGGAAGTCCTAGATGCTGGACAAAGCAGTTTCAGTTTCCTAGTACTTCCCACATGTGAGATCACTCAGTAACACTGCTTCAAACCTCACTGCTTCTGTTTGGCTTCTGCTGATGTCCTAGGGAAGGTGCACTGAATTCTGACCCAGGTTTTATAAGAGACGCAGGTCTGTGTTCTAGACCTCCTCACTTCCCACCTTCCTGTTCAATTCTCTCTGGGCCTGTAGCGGGGCCTTTGTGCACGTCTCGAAAATAGATACCCCCTCCCAGTACTTCTCCAACAAGTGGTTGACAAGGCACACTCCTCACAGATCTTCCTCCTCCACTGTCCTGCAGGTCACTCCTGCAGTGACATCAATTGATGCAGTGACCATCAATTTTCAGCTTGTGCCCCAATACCAAACTGGCCCTTCTATACACTGGCTCGGGCCTGTTCCACCTCCCTCCTGCAGCCATATTGTTTTTTGTTTAATATTTTACTGGGGTGGGTAGGGAGCATCTCCAAAGGGTTCTACATGGCCTTAATTACTGTGATAACTCTTACGTCAAGCCATGTTATGTTACTGTTAGTAGATCTGATAAGATGAGTGAGAACCAACAAAGACAAGCTTCTCAAAGAAAGAGTGGCCTCTTCGTGCATGTGGTGCTCTGGGCATGTAAGAAGAGCATTGCTTTGTGGGATTACTTCCCACAATGCAGAACCCCAGTCTAATTATGGCAAAACAGCCTACAAATCCAGTTTGAGAAACATGTACAAAACAGTAAGTCCATCCTCAAAAATGTCAAGGCTGTGAAAGTCAAAGACTATGTTTGGAATACATGTCACTCTTGTCTTTTTGATATGTACTGCTCCTGGTGTAAACTCAGTTACTGTCATTCCCTCAAGAGTAGTACTTGAAAGTAAGAGACTGGGCCAAAAACCATATTCTTGAAAGGCTACAATTTTGTATTTC
>PVJA010057171.1:0-10542 GCA_004027025.1 Myocastor coypus
AAAAAAAAAAAAAAAAAAAAAAAAAGAAAGGGGAAAAGAAAAAAAAGCAATGTTGATTTAAAAGGGTTAATGTTTAATAGTTTGATCAATCTTATATACCTATATGTATTAATCTAAACTGATCTGATGATGAAATATGTAATATAACCATTGTTAAATTTAAACAATAAAAATATTAAATTAAAAAAAATCTCCTAGAGGAGAAAGTCAGAGAAAATCTTGAAGACATCAGTGTAAGCAAACAGTTCATGGACAAGAATCAAAATACATGTTTGACACTTGAAAGATGGGGTGAGAATAAATAAATAAATGGAACCTCCTTGGTTCCATTGAAAGAATAAATAAATGGAACCTCCTCTGGCTGAGAAGTTTTTTTTTTTTTTTCATGTCAAAAGAAATTACCAACAGTAGGGATGGGGAGATAGCTCAGTGGAATAAGTGCTTGCTTGGCAAGCACAGGGTCCTGAGTTCAATCCCCAGTACCAAAAAAAAAAAAGGAAATTACCAACAGAGTGAAAAGAGAACCCACAAATTTCAAAAACATTTTAACTAATAAGTATTCAGACAAAGGTCTTCTTATCTAGAATTTATAAAGGACTAAAAAACATTAGGGTTCCAAAATTCAAAGACGCAACCCAGAAAGAAGTTTAATAAGCATATAAATACATGAAGAAATACTCCACATAGCTAGCCATTCATGAAATGCAAATCACAACAACAATTTGATACCATCTCACCCCAGAAAGAATATCTACCATAAAGAAATCAACCAACAACAAATGTTGGAGAGGCTGTGGGGAAAAAGAACACTTCTCTACTGCTGGTGGGAATAAAGATTGGTGCAACCATTATAGAAAGCAGTGGAAACTAGAACTGGAAATCCCACTCAATCCAGCTATCCTCCTACTGGGAATTTTTCCAGAGTACAGAAAACATCATATCATAGTGATATTTGTGCACCTATGTTTATATCAGCACAATTTGTGATAGCCAAATCCTGGAAATAACCAAAATGACCATCATCTGAAGAATGATTGAAAAGATGTGATATTTTCATAGAAGGTATTATTACTCAGCTGATAAATTTCAAGACTTCATATATATATATATATATATATATATATATATATATATATATGGATGTATGTTGAACATATGCTCATAAATGAAATAAACCAGACCTACATATGCAAATATCACATAGTCTCCCTGGTGTAAGGACTCAAAAGAAGAAATAAATAAGTAAAAAAAATCAATGAATAAATAAGTAAATTTTGAGCGTTTCCAGGAATCAATCTTAGGACCTTGCCTTTTCTGCATCCTCAACCCCTATAATTTTTTAGAAGAATGACTTAAATACAAAATTCATTTTGAAGAGAAAAAAATTAATGTTTATTGAAAGCGTTAATGTTTAGTTGCTTGATCAGTCTTACATACCTATGCTTGTTGATCTAAACTGATTTGATGATGAAAATATGTAATGCAACCATTGTTAAATTTTTGTTTTGAAATTCTGTACTATATACTCTTATTTGTTGCTGTTTTTTCTTTCTTTCTGCTATTTTGTCTCCTAAAAATAAAATTAAGTCTATAAAAAATAAAGAAAAATAAAACATGTTAGTAGGACAGCCAAAAAAATGAAAAAATTACATTTTCAATTTCATTAACTAATACTGAGTCATTCAAAACTTTACTTCATTCTGATTGAGCTTTGATAATTCACATAATTTTAAGAATCTGTCCATTTCTTCTGTTCATTCCACCCTATTTGAATAAACATTTTTAAAGTAGGTATTGATGATCTAAATTCCCACAGAATCTCTCCTGTCTTTGTCCTTTTCATTCCCCATTGCATGAATTGGTCTTTTTCCTTCTTTTTTTTTTTAAAGTGAGCTTGGCTAATGGTTTATTGATTTTATTTATTATTTCAAAAAACCAGCTCTTCTATTCATTAATTCTTTATATTAGATTCTTAATTCCTTAATTTCTGCTCTGATCTTTATAATTTACTGCCTTCTATGAATTGGGCTTAAGTTGGTCTTCTTCTAAAAGCTTGAGGAGCCGGGTGTGGTGGCGCATGCCTGTAGTCCCAGCACTTGGGAGGCTGAGGCAGGAGGATCGGTGCGAGTTTGAGACCAGCCTGGGCTACCAAAGTGAGCTCAAGGCCAGCCTCAACTGCATAGCGAGACCCTGTCTCAAAAAGACAAATAAAATAAAATAAAATAAAATAAAAGCTTGATGACAGCATTAGGTTTTTTATTTGGGCTCATTCTTTTTTTTTAATTTTTGCTGTGAGACTTCATCACCATGAACTTCTCTGTTAGGATTGCTTTCATTATGTATCACAGGTATATGTTGTATTGGCATTTTTGTTTAGTAATAGGTATTGATTAATTCCTCCTTTACTTTTATTTGTGACCCACTTTTTGTTCAGGAAGATTCTATTTAATTTCCATGTGTTTATGGAGTTTTTACAAATTATTTTTTCATTGTTTTCCAATTCTATTGCACTGTTGTTAGATAATATTCAGGGAATAATTTCAGTTCCCTTGCATTTGCTTAAGCATGTTTAAAGGGATTGTATGATCTACTTTAAAGACTATCATGTATACACCTGAGAAGAATGTATTTTGACATTGTTGCATGGAACACTGTGACCGTCTATTAAGTCCATTTGTTCATGGGTTTGAATTAGTTCTGATATTTCTTTGATGACCTTTTTTGTTGATTTCTCTGTGACAATATGATATAAAATTTCCCCATTAAAATTGTGCTATTGCTTATTTGATTTTTCTGCTTTGTTAATATTTGTCATATATACTTGGCTATTCCCATATTTGGTGCATGTAAATTTGATCGTTGTCTCTTCCTGTTCAATTTTTCCCCTGATAAATATGTAGTGACCTTCTTTATCTCTTTTGATCATTCTTAGTTTGAAGTTCACATTGTCTGCAAACAGAGTCTGCTTTCTCTGGGGTAACTGTTGCCCAGAGTATAGTTTTTCATTGTTGATTTTTAGTCTAAGAATTGCTTTTTCAGGTAAATGTGTTTGTTGTATACAGCATGTTGATGGATCTTGTTTCTTGATCCATTCTGCCAATCTGTTTCATTCAATTGGCCAATTGAGGACATTTCCATTGAAGATGATAAGTGATACATATTGGCTTATCTTTGTCATGTTGTACGGCTGCTGTTGCTTGCCAGCTTTCTCCTCTGTTTAATTGCTTGCCCTGCCTTGTGCCTTCTTTTTCATGTTGCTTTTGAAGTTGTGGCAATTTTAATCTTTATCTGGAATATCTTTCAATACTTTTTGGAGAATTTGGTCATGAATTTCTTCAATTGTTCTTTGTCATTGAAGTATGTTACTTCTCCATTAATTTTGAAAGATCGTTTTGCAGGATACATCAATCTGGATTGGAAGTTGTTTTCTTTAAAACATGAAAATCTTCAAGCTCTTCATCACTTGAGGGGTTAGTTGAGAAGTCAGCCATGATGCTAATGATCTTTGCTTTACAGGTAATCTGTTTCTTTTCTCTAGCAGTTTTCTTTTATGTATTTAGTATAGGGTCTACAGAGACTCACTACATAGATTGGATTCATAGCGATTCTCCTATTTTCAGCCTCCCAAGTGCTGGGATTACAGGCACGCAACACCATGCCCAGTCTCAATTGCCATCTCAGTGCCTCTCAGTGGCAGGACCAGCACAGCATGTCTGGGGATTGAACCTACCAGAAATAATCTAACAAGTGTTCTACATGCCAGAGGCTGGGATTGTTAGGCAAGAGGCAAAATTCTATGCACCAAGGATCAGGAGCTGAGAGTCAACCAGGTTTTGGATGACTTTCTGGGCCAAAGCTCAAGGCTGATATGGAGAACCGAACAAGATTTCTAAAGGAGGCCAGTTCAAGAAACTCAGCTCCCTCTCTCATCATCAGACTCCAGGGTCCAGAGGGCCTACAGGATGTTGTGTAGAGGCTGAGACTATTACTGATCGCCCCCACCTTACTTGTCCCTCTGTCATTTAATACTATATGGATGTGAAGAATAATATCTCTTCTGCTTTCTATCATCTTTTAGCCATTTGTCTTTACCATGTTTTCTGGAGCTGTGTCTTTTGTTTCCTTGAGCCTAGGGTGTTGGAGAAATATACAACTTACCATGGGTCTTAACTACAAAATCAAAATACTAATAACTCACCAGGTTGTTATGCAAGCTGAATAAGTTAAAACAAAGTGGTTTTGTTGTGATTTTATTGCTTCTAATATTTCAAGAAATCTGAATTTGAGTCTCTAAAAGGATCTATATACTCACCTAGATACAAAGTTCCTCAATTTCTCTTTCTTCCCCACATAGTACCCAGTTTTCTACTTGAAAAATAGAGCCAAAATTCCTCCATGTTCTCTAATATTATCGCAGCTCCCGGACCAGCTGCAAATCTCCCAAGATTTGAACTTCTAGGGATTCTGTGGATCAAGTAGGGGCACCACAGTTGTGGTCACCAGGTTGTGCATTATTCCAACTCTCTTCCAATAACTAATAAATATCAGGTTTCCTGACCACTAGGCAGAGGAGTTTTGGTCTGGCTATGCCACCAAGATACAACCCTAAAGTGAAACACTGACCTGCTCTGTTCTTGCTATGCTGTCTGCTTTATTCTCCTTCAGAGCAATTCTGAAAGATTCACATTGACAGGCCCAACATAAAGTTCCTGAGGCACTTTGTCTCCAGCGAAGGTACTTCTTCTCTCCAGCCTGTCTGTTATAGACCAGTTCCATCAAACCCCAATTCCCTCTAGACACTGGGTCCCATAGTGCACTGATAATTTCCTATGTCTGTAGCATAACCTTTTTGCCAACTACTTCCTTAAGCAAAGGAAATTTTTAGATCTCTGATGGTGGAGTTTATCTTAGGTTAAGTGTGTGGTATGGATACAACCTTGTTTTCTCCCAGATGGCCACCAAGGGCCCCAATACAATTTTTTGGAGACAAAGTCTCACTGTGTAGTGCAGGCTGAGCCTTGTACTTATTATGTAGCTCACTGTTATGGTTTATGTCCAGTTGTTCCCCAAAAGCCTCATGCAGTCATGGGGTAGGGACTTCCATAGATTGAGACTTGACTCATGAGTAACTGTGATTATGTGATTTAGTACTGATCTAGAGTTTGAGACTTGATCCATGATCCCTGGGATTATGTGTTTTAAGTACTTCTGGGATTATGGGTGTAGCCTAAGGTGGATAGGCTGAGGTGGAGAGCCTGAATGTAATATAAAGAGAGACAGAGAGACAGAGAGAGCGACTAGAGCTGTTGCTGTCTGCTGCCCTGGTTGATTGGCTGCCTCTGTCGCCATTGTCGCTGTTCTGCCGCCATGAACTGCTGTTATCTGCCATGTGCCCCTCAGCCTTGGATCCAGCCAAGCATGAACTGAAGCCTCCAATAACTGTGAGCTAAATATACCTTTCCTTCCTTCATTTTCAGTGTCAGTTATTTGTCCAAGCTATGAGTAAAAGGTAACTAAGACACCCCAAAGCTGGGATTGAACTCACAGGTTCTCCTGCTTCAGCCTCCTCAGTGCTGGGATTACAGGTGGGTACCAATATTAGTTTTTGAATAATAAACAGTAGAATCAACCCAGTACAATGAGATGCTTGCACAATGAGAACCATGTAGGGGCTGAGTCAAAAATTAAATTATGTCTGCATCTTGTACTCTGAATAACTACTACAAAGACAACAATATGCAAGGTACTAATTATTGTAATTGAAGCCGTCTCGTTATTTATTCCTCATTAAAATTAATAAAATTTAAAAAAAATTATCACAGTAAATAAAATGATATATCTCTGAATGATAGTTACATAATTCTGCCATCTACTGGCCATAGCTATAATCAGTAAATGGTCTTTGCTCTTCAAAGTTAGGGCTACATTTAGACAAGTGTCTTCTCAACATTGTTGAGAAGAGCTGTTGTTGGGGGACATTCTTGAGAGCGCCATGCTCCAAGGAGCTCTCTCTGAGGGATATAGTCGAGGGCACCTACCATATTCAAGTTGCAGGAGAGATACCCATGCATCTGAGGAACAGGGCAGGGTTGCAAATGGGCAGCAGTCGGGGGTGGCTGGCTCTGGGCTGGCAAGGCTTTTCCAGCCACGTCTGTGCCTGAGTGGGACACTGGTTCATTTATCCCAACACACAGACATTTCCTTCTTTTATGAAATAATGTTTTCTTTAATCATGTTCGGATTATAGAATGTAATGCATGCTTATTGTTAAACATTTAGAAAACCAGAAAATATAAAAATAACAAAAATAGTAGGCACTTTTGAAAGGTCCCTGGGCATGCTTTGCCATAACCTTCATAAGCACTCTCAGAGTCGTTCAGAATACACATACAATTTAAGGCATAATTCTGGCTGCAGCTTGAAGAAAAATTCCTCTGGCTTACCTTTTCTTTATGGCAGGACTGGGGTTCAAACTCATGACTTTTCACTTCCCAGGCAGGCATTTGTGCCATAGAGCTATCTCTCCAGCCCCTCTTCTAGCTTATTGATAGCTTCTAAATTTTCCTCTATAGACATGTGGAAGTCACCATAGTCCACAATGCCTCCATCCAAGGATAACTGCTATTAACAAATTGGAGTATTAGTTTACACAAATTTTGAGCCCATATATTATCTCAACAATTGCTTTTTTGGCTGATATTCCAGCTGTCTTTATTTCATTATAATTTATTTTGGTCATGAAACAATTGGTTTTTAAAATTTAGGAACATTTGATACTACGCCTTGCCTTTTCTACTTGATGCTACTTCCACATATTTTCCTCATGTCACCATTTCTTAAAAACATGGAGATGGAACTCAGTGGTGGAGCACTTGCCTACGTGTGTGTGAGGCATCAGGTTCAATTCTTAACACTGGGAAAAGAAAACAAAATAAGAACATTATTTGGAAAGGCTCTATAATAATGTATCCATTGGAATCTACAATGTGTTTAGAAACTTCCTGGTAATGAAGACTATGTGACCTGTTTCTAGTTTTTCACTGAAATGAATAATACTGGCACAAACCTTGATGGATTTAATGCCTTTGCACTCTTAGAAGCAGAATTACTGGTGGTAGTGTTTCCAGGCCCTTAATATATATTGCCACATTATTTCCCTTGGCCTTTACAAACACTAGCGTAATTAATGATGAAGATTATTGGGTGCCAGGCATTAGGCCAGATTCTGAGGATCTGATAGTCATTATAAACGAGATGTATTTTCTGCCTCCACAGAATTTCTGACCTGGTGGGAGGAAGTGGCTTTGACAAAATACAAAAAGGACAGAAAAGGTTGTGAGGAAAACATATCACAAGGATGTGATTTGAGCTGGGCTGGGTAATGGCTAGGGAAGACTCCTCAAAGTGTCAAATGTGCCAAGACTAAGAACATCAGATGAGTTCTTAATCTTTCTCAGCACTGTAGTGAGAAAGAACAGACAGCAGTCAAGTGCAGAAATCTGTCTGGCTAAAACTGAGAGGCAGGTTAGGAGGGATGAGTGGCGAAACAGTCAGATCAGCTCAGCCTCATAGGTCCTGTTAAGAATACTAGCAAGCCACTGGGTGCGTTTAGTCAGAGGATGTGAAAACACTTCTCTTCTGAGAATCACTTAAAGTTTTTCAAATTTTTTATGATGACAAAATAGAACATAAAATGTATCATTCTGCCCAGCATAGCTATGAACATCTCCAATCTCAGCACTCAAAAGGCTGAGGCAGGATGATCACCATGAGTTTGAGGCTACACTGAGCTACACAGTGTACAATGAGCTACACAGTGAGTTGAAGGTCAGCCTGAGCTGCATAGTGACCCCCTGTTTCAAAACAATAATGACAAAACAAGTACCATCCTGGCCATTTTAGTTTTAAGAGTTCTTTTATTTCACATTCATTTGCTATATCACTGTCCTCAAGATCTGAAAGTCTATCTTCAGTTTCATTCAAACAGTCATGTCAGAATTTGTAATTTTTTCTTATTTTTAATTATTAATTACTTTTAATAAGAAATAATAATATTATAGTTTCAAAACATGTTAGTAGTACACTCACAATAACTGATACAATGCATATTGTTGCCCCCCCCAGTAGTTATACAGAGCACAGGGTGTAGACATGATAATTTTTCCAATCATTATTGGTACAAAATGTTTCTTATCATTGAACTAAGAGAAAGTAGTTGTATACATAGTCCCATGTTCCATAATTGCAGTGGGTTATTGACAAAACTGACAATGCTGGAAGCTGTTGATTTAAGCCTTTTACAGTTCATCATGCTAATCTAGCCTTATATTTTATGTCTCATGGTTAAACTTTTTTGCTGAGTGGTTAAGGCGAAGTTAAAGCAAGACCTGTATAGCAAAACATGTAGCTTTTGTATCTCCCAGGGTCAGTCAAATCCCCTCAAGATTTACTTTGAAACCATGTACAATGGTTTGTAGAGCTGTTGTCAGTGTCAGCCATCTGGATGAGTCACGGCCATTGCTTGACCAGTTCATTCTCTGTGAAAGCCTGAGAGAATATTTTTGCTGTAGGTGACTGTCCTTAGGCACACTATACATCTTCCATACCTTTCCTCTACTTGACAAAAAAATAAAGCTTGACCCAGGGCTATCACCATGCACTAAACTAAAGTCAAAATGGATTAAAGATCTAAATATTAAAAAGGAAATACTAAAACTCTTGGAAGAGAAAGTGAGAAAAAATCTGGAAGACATTGGGATAGTCAAAGAGTTCATGGACAAAAATCAAAATGCTTGTTTAACACTTGAAAGAATAAACAACTGGGACCTCCTCTGTCTAAGTTTTTGCACCTCCAAAGAAATTACCCACAGAGTGAAAAGACAACCCATACATTTTGAAAAAAAATTTAACTGATAAGTATTCAGAGAAAGGTCTTCTATCTAGAATTTATAAAGAACTAAAAAACATCAGGGTCCCCAAATTCAAAGACCTAATCCAGAAATAGGCATTTGAAATGAACACACACTTCTCAGAGAAAGAAATTTAACAAACCTGTAAATTCATGAAGAAATGCTCCACGTCGCTAGCCATTCATGAAATGCAAATTAAAACAACACTAAGATACCATTTCACCCCAGAAAGAATGGCTTTCATAAAGAAATCAACCAGAAAAAAAATGTTGGAGAGGCTGTGGGGGAAAAGGGAGATTTCTCTACTGCTGGTGGGCATGCAGACTGGTGCAACCATTATAGAAAGTGGTGTGCAGATTCCTTAAAAACCTAGAACTGGAAATCCCATTCAATCCAGCTATCCTACTGGGAATTTCCCCAGAAGAACAGAAAACAACATATCATAGTGATATCTGTGCACCTATTTTTATAGCAGCCCAATTTGTAATAGACAAATCTTGGAAAAAAATCAAAATGCCCATCATCTGAAGAATGGTGGAAAAAGATGTGGTATTTTTATACAATGGAATATTACTCAACTATAAAGAATGAGAAACTAGAAGACTTCATATGTAGATGGATCTATCTTGAACAAATACTCATAAGTGAAATAAACCAGACCTACATATGTAAATATAATATAGTCTCACTAGTATAAGAACTCAAAAGATGAAATAAAAATGGAGAGGTATAACACGTGGTTTGCAATTTCTTGGATATTTGTTAGAATTTTTTCATGCATTGTAGTTGTTTCTTCCATCATTTTTCTATTTTCCTCTTTTCCTACGTCTTCTTTAGGTGTGCTGAGCAATTCTTTCATGACTGTTGTCCTGTCTTTTTCTACTTGAGAGATTATTTCTGCTCTTATGTCTTCTATAGCCTGAAGGACTTGTTCTTTACTTCACTTGATATCATTTTAAAGATATTAAGTGTGTGATTTCCAAGTTCTTATATGTCTTTATCTGCGGGATTTGTTCTGGGTGGGCTAGAGGATTTAGATTGCCTCTTGCTTCTGTGTTTTGGCATTTTTGAAGCTGCTAATAATCTCCCAGACAGAGTCCCGCTGGCTGCCCTGAGTCACCAAAGTTCTTAAATTACTCCAGGAAAGCTCCATGCCTGCACACACTGGGCCCACAGATAGCAGCTTTCCTGTATCTCTCAGGAGTCCTCCTAAGTTCTTAAAAGTTTAGACTGGCACCATTCGGTGCTCTGTGCCTGTGTGCTGGGGTCGAAGGAAGGTCAGATCTTACAAGAGTCTCACAGCCTGCCCAGAGTCTGCCAAAGTACTTATATGGTTCCAGGAAAGCTCCACACCTGCGCCCATCTTGTCATTTTGAAGAACTGTTCACCAGTGGTAAATATGTTCACATTCTTGTGCAAACAATCTACAGAGCTTTTATCTTGCAACACTGAAACTCCATAGCCACTGAACAGCTTCCTGTTTTCCCTGCCTCTAGCCCATTGTAACCCCCAGCTACTTTCTGTGACTATCACTATGACTATTCTTGGTACTTCTCGTTAGTGAAATCATTTACACTTTCTTCTTCTTCTTCTTCTTCTTCTTCTTCTTCTTCTTCTTCTTCTTCTTCTTCTT
>PVJA010057172.1:0-10535 GCA_004027025.1 Myocastor coypus
AAAGCTGAGAAATTGTATTTAACTAGCTAAGAAATAATAAGCCAAATATGTGTTAAGATAAATAACATTTTTATGAAAAACAATGACATTTTTGAAAAAGGTTTCACTTCACATCTGCAGACCTCTTTGGTGCACGGCTGAGTGGAAGGCAGCAGACTTGCTGACTGCACGCAGCACGCCGTGGCCCGCCCAGGACTGGGAAGGGAGGCTCGGCTACTGCCGGGGCCAGGCATTGCCCTGGGCCTTCAGACCTCTCCGGAGCAGGCCGCGGGCAGAGCGAGGGCTTTGCTTCCTCATCAGACTTGCATCGAAAGCTTCTGCATGCAGTCAGCAGGAAGCTGATGGGTTGGGATGCCAAGCCTGGAAGTGTGACTGGAGTCCTTTGGCTGGCTTGTCCTGTGGACCTGAGTGGCAGGGACAGCATGACTCACATGTAGGCCCACACTCATCAAAGTGGGTTGCAGAGGCAGATGTTAGGAGCTCAGAGTTTGAAGCTGGATGTGGTGGCACACAGCTGGTCCCAGCTCTAGGAGGCCGAGCTGGGAGGGCCATTGCTGTGAGCTTGAGGCCAGTCTGGGATGCAAAGTGCGACCCTGTCTCAAGAAAAATAAAAATTGAAGCTTACAAGATCCACAGGTATTTTATGGAGAGAAAAGATGTTTCTTGTACCAGAAAGTATTGCTGTCCTTTAAAATTAAAAACCAAAACAGTTCAAGGCTTTTATAAGTAAATGGATATAGCTGAGACCATGCTCCTAAGTGAAAGAAGTCAGACCCGCAGGTCTAAACACCGAATCGTCTCCCTAATCTGAGAACCTGGAAGAGTAAATGACATCCAGAAGGACACCAGATGCTATGAAGGGGGAGAAGGTGCTCAAAGAGAAAGAACAGCTGGGACAGGGAAAGGAGAGAGGGAGGGAGACTCAGTGTGTGTGTGTATGTGTGCGGGCGTGCGCGCGCGCTCGCACGCATATGATAGCCGAGATAGTTGTATTACTAACTTCTTTTTGTTTTATGGCCGGCTCAGCCTGCCCTGGGGGCAGGGCTGGCGCAGCATATGGTGCCAGGGCTTGAACCACAGTCCTTGACGCTGCCTAAGCTTTCCTAAGCAGGCACTTTAGACCACTGAGCCGTCCTGCCGGCCCCACTACTAACTTCTATTGGTTCATTGAAAGGAACAGTTAGTACTTACATGGTTTATCAATTCTGCATGCCTGTGGTAATCTGAGCAACTACTTTGAAGATAACAATCTGCAATATAATAACTATTAATTCATTTCCTGTCATTTTGTTTCAAAACTCTGTATCATTTTTATTGTTTTTGTTATTCTCTTTGAAACAAAGCCAGAACAGTATTGGGAGACCCTTTCTATGTAAGGAGGCACCATAGACAGGAGGTGAGAGAGGACAGCAGCCCTGGCAGCGCCAGGCCCCCAAGAGCTCGGACACGGTGCATTGACCTTCGTGCAGTGTGCTTCAGACGTCACTAGTAGATTGTCTGCCTGTGTCGTCTTCATAGGATCTGCAGAGAAATGGAGAAGTAAATGTCCGATATGCATGAGAAGCTCCTGCTAATACCACGTTTGCCTTCTGACCATTTCCCTTTGCTTTTTTTCCAGACCACCCAGACCTTTCAAGTTACCAAAAAGGTAAGGCACTTAGGTCATGTTATCAGAGTGGCCTCCCCACACGTGTGTGCCCGCTTAGCACCTCAACCGCAGCCACTGCTCTCCCCACCCTCCTCTTTCACATGAGAAGAAGAAACATCCCTGAGGTAACTGCTGGATCCATCGCTTACCTCCTCACTGGTTATGGGCCTTCAGGTAGATGTGTATCCACTCTCTCTGCTTTGCAGATCTCCGCCTGATCCCCTGTGCTGCCAGCAGACTCCAGGAATGGCAGTTTGTTCAGAGCTGTCCTCTGTCTGTCTAGCTGCTGTGTAGCCCTACTAAGAGAAAGCTGTGGGGAATTGTTGAAGTCCATCTCTTGGTAGAGGAAACATTAAATGGATGAAAGTTTCTCTCCAAACCAAAAGCATTGGCTCATCACACACAGTTATACTGATGTTTGGGGTTTGGGATGCATTGTCATTATGGTTCAGAACTTTGAAACTCGGTTGCCAGAGAGGCTGGCATCCTCCTAACACCAAAGCCTGCCTCTAGAGGTGTGTTTTAAAGCAAAATTGCTACATAAGTAGCTTCTTCCACTTAAACACTTCTTCCATTAAAAATAATACTTGCTTTTTAATTGTGGCAAAATACATTCCATTCATAAATGCTTTCCCTTTCAAAATAGTATTTGTTCTTACTTGTAAAATACAGTTTGTAGACTGCATCTTCAGCATCCCTGCGTATGTGGCCCTGTGACATCGCACTTGGGTCACGGTCAGTGTCACGATGCGAGTCTGTCCAGAGGAGGAGCCCCTCGCCTTGTGAAACTGAAACTCTGAACCCAGTAACTGCCAGCAGCACCCCATAGCCCTGGCGACTGCCTCTTGCCTGCCTGCATGCAACTGTGCTCCCCTCCTGCGCAGGGATTGAACGGCTTTGGCCTTTGTGACTAGCTTATTCTGTTTTACTCAGCTTAACATCCTTAAGGTTTTCCACGTTGAACCATGTATTAGACATTCCTTCTCCTGTGCTGTGTATACCACATGTTATATATTCAGATTTTCCTATTTTTGTAAAAAATGGAGAAAGACAAAAGGAAGATGCAAGGGAATATATAATATTAAGAAAAGAAATCTGTAAACATAAGGGCTTTCTTGGTAGACTAAATTTTTACAGTTTGAAAAGGTTTTTAATTGCTTTCCTTTTTGGTATTTTTTTAACTCCTAATTTTTGAGTACAAGTTTTTCAAAGAAGTCCTTCCTGATTCCCTTTTCCACCTTAGCCAGAAGTAATCTCTTATTCAGAAAACATCGTGTCTTTACTTGTTGCGTAGATTGTTGTGTGGGTTTCTCGCAGGAGGGTCTCTGTCTGCCATTTTGTATTCCCATAATGCCTTTCACCCTTGTTACTTAACCTTAGTTGCAGCATGAATATATCTCTTTAACAAATGAAAGAGTTTGGAATCCTATTTTATGTGTGTGAAATTTCTTAACCTACAGTCACCCTTTCCACGAAATTCATGATGCACAGGAAATGTGATTAATTTTGAGATGTCTATCCTTCTGTGAGGAGGAACAAGGTGAAGGCAAGAGGTTTTTTAGGGAAAAGTGTAACTTAAAAAACCTTAGTATTATTCCAGTAAGAAGTGAAGACCAACACCCCTTGCTTGCAGAGAACTCGCAGCAGAAGGTGGCCTGCCAGGGTTAGGGTTAGGGTTAGGGGACCAGGGAAAGGGGTCTTTGTGCCACGTTCAAGGCACACACTCTGTGAGCTTGGCCCTGCTCAGAGAGGAGCAAGACGTGCTTTCAGAAACATGAGTGAGGGAGATGTGTTTAAGCTGAGAAGAAAACACTGCGTGGTGTGATTTGTCACTGCTAGAAACAGCCCATTTACAGCAGCCCCCGTAATGTGGTTGACATGTGTTGGCCCTGAGACACTTGGCGAACTTGTTTTAGCAGTTATCTGACCTGTTTCCAGGGGAAGCCCAGTGAGAAGGCGACTGAGATTGGAGTGTGTCTGAGGGACCTCCCGGGGGCCCCATGCAGCATCGCTGTGGCACCCGGTCAGCAGGCCATCAGAATGTCCCCGTTCGGGCACACCACGTCCGCGAGCACAGGCCTTCCTCTGCCTGTGGTTCCTGTCCTCCCACTTTTATTAGCTTTTCCTCTTGACATTACAGCCATCGTCTGGATCTCGTGGTGACATGAGCCCCTCATAGCACTGTGGCCAGGCCAGTGCCTAGGGTAGCAGCAAGCATAGTGTGTGGGGCTCAGGAGAAGCCTGTGTCAGTGGACTCCCCTCACAGCTGGCTCCCCACTGCACTGGGCAAGAGCCCCATGGGAGCAGGGGCTCGTGCTGTGCAGGCTGGCGCGCAGCCTGTGGGAGAAAGGGGCCAGGTCTCTGTGTGGGATGCGGCCCCACAGAGCAGAGCTCAGCCATGCTATGAAATCAAAACCAAATGCTTGTAAGGAAGACATGCAGTTACTGACGGGATTTTAGGACTGCTGTCCATGTGTGTGCAGATTTCCAAGAACATAGAACAAAAAGTTGTTACGTGGGCAAATGAAACCAGAGTTTAAAACCTAAGTGCTCTCTGTGGATAATAGGTTTGTGAATAAAATGTAACTTGGATTCATTTGAAAGAGAGCAGGTCCATTTCAGTAACACCTAAGCCATTTTCACCTCACCAGGCTGATGTTTTCAAGGTCTAAAATGGAAAGGACTGGAAATTTGAAGCCATGAGCAGAAAGTCTCGGACGTGCTACTGAGGCGTGGGCTTCCATTGCTTCAAGCCCGCGGCCACTTCTTAGTTCAAGCTTGGTAGAGGAGGGTTGTGTTCTAGAAGCCACAGCTTCTGCACTGGGTATTTACACTCAGCTCAGGCAGCCTCTGAGATTCACATTTGCATTGCAATTGGTCACTCAGTGATTCTGTTGTGTCTGGCATAAAGTCTCCATGTGGTGTGTGTGTGGGGGGGTGTCTGTGTCTGTGTGTCTGTGTGACTAGGCCTCGACCAGGGTCTTCCTGCTGAGCTGTGCTCTTAGCCCTGCTTGCTTTGTATCCTGAGGCAAGTCTCACTTAAGTCGCTCAGTTGCTAGGCTGGGCACGAGTTTGGAGATCTCCTGCCTCAGCCTGCCAGACTGCTGGGGTCATAGGCATGCACCACCACAGCCAGCATCCTTACCTAGGTTTAGATCCAGAACTTGCAGCCCAGAGTTCTGTGGATGTGGGTCACGTAGAAATGAACTGCTTGTGGACCTGAGGGTCTCTCCTTGTAAATTTGGGGGCACAGATGTATGTCAGGGTCACGTGCTTCTGGTGTCTGTGGCTCCTGGGCAGTATGGCCAGGCTGCAGCCTCCTCCCAGGAGTGGACGCAACCTAGATGGGCTCAGGACAGCAGGGAGCTTCATTGCTCGCTTGTTTCTCTGAAATCACTGCAGAAACAGCTGTGGAAATGTCTGGGGTCACAGGGCAAGTCTGTCACTTGAGTTCCCTTATTAGCATTTTAATTGGAAGTCAACATACCCACAAAGCCAGGTCCACAAAGAGGACAGAGCGAGGACAGAGCGCAAACCAACCAGAAATCCACCCTTAGAGGCAGACTCACCCTTTCACAGACTCCAGGCCCCCAGCTTTATTGGCAACCACACCCTTAGCAGCGATAACTCACCGATCTGTGAGTGAGAACCCTATTTGATGTGAGCCAGAAGGGGCATCACTGAAGGGTAGAGAGGTGCGGCCCACGAGGGAATGTTCTGAGTTTTTCTTTTTACAGATGGGAAGGGGCCCAAGGGGCAGTGTGGATGGGTATGCTCCCTGCATGCATGGCCCTCGCAGGGAGTGTGTGCGCCACAGATATGCTGCTGCAGAGAGAGGAAGGGTGAGGGTGCTGAGTGCCTTCGGAGCTGCTGTGCTTCTGTGAGGGCCGGCCGGAAGGCATAGCTAAGGGGACGCAGCCAGGACGAGGGAGCACCGCTGGTGGGGAAGGCAGGCTTGGCGTGAGGGACATTCCCAAGGGGAGGGAGAGGCTGGGGCCAGACCACATGTGTATGGGTCTGCATGCATGCCGATGTGCACATCTCTGTGTGCACGTGTGTGTGTATGCATGAATGTGTGCCTCTGTATGTCTGTGTATGTGCCCGTGTGCATGCATGTGTGTGCAGAAAGATGTATGTGTGCCTGTGTGTGCACGCCTGTGTACACGTGTGTGGCCACCTGTGTTCCTGTGTTCAGAACTCCATCAGATCTCACACTGATAAACACCTGTACTAGGTCTAACCCATGAGGACTTAAGCAGTTGCGCTCTTGGGTGGCAGAAATCCCGCGCTCCCTCTGAGTGGTGCCCTCTGCCCTCTGTTCACAGTTACGCAGCCCTGCTAGCCGACTGGCCCGTGGTGGTCCTGGGCCTGTGCACCCTGCTCATCGTGGTCTGTGCCCTGGTGGGCGTGTTGGTGCTGGAGCTGCCAGACTTCTCGGATCCGCTGCTGGTAAGGAGAGCTGAGCCCGCAGGAGCTCCGCTCTGTGTAGCTCAAGCCATCGCCTTGAATGAAGTGTTTTAATGCAGGTCACAATCTCTTGTTTGATATTCTCTTTCTCTTCAAATCACCTCCAGCCTGGGCTAAGTATATGGCCCTTTTTGAAAGGTGAAGATGTGTGTAATCTATATTCTTAACTTCTTAGAAAGTTAGGGACATAAGACAACTTGTCTGTCTGTCTGTCTGTCTGTCTGTCTGTCTGTCTATCTGTCTGTCTGTCTTTTTGAGATAGGGCTTCACTATGCAAGTCAGGCTGGCCTTAAACTGACTTTGTAGCTCATGCTGGCCTCAAACCAGCAGTGATCCTCCCAAGTGCTGGAATTACAGGTATGCACCACCATGCTGAGCAAGACAATAATTTAAAAATCCTTTATAAATAAAGCTTGCATTAACTAGAGAAGAAAGTCAGGGAACTTGTCCTTGTCTGTCCTCATGTTTAAGCTAAGAAGCAATATACCTTAGAACCTGCATACCATATAAAAATACTTTCATAAAGCTTCTAAAGGACTGAATATGTTTTTCATCCCAAAAGAAGCTGAATGGGCCCAGCAGGATGGCTCAGTGGTCTAAAGTGCCTTCTTCGGAAAGCCTGGGCGGCTTCAGGGACCTTGGTTAGATCCCCGGCACCACATGCTGCGCCAGCCCTGCCCTCAGGGCGGGCTGAGCCGGCCAGAAAAATAAATTAAAAAAAAAAAAAAGAAGCTGAAGGAATTTCACTGTTGCTGATAGTCATCTGTTTTTGAGTAAATGCTCCGCTGGGGTGGAAGTATGAGAACAGTGCGGCCCAGAGCAGCACTGTGCCACAGCGCTGTGAGGCTGGGCAGCGCCTGAGCTTACGGGATGAGCATGAGCGCTCGTTGAGTGCACGCACAGCGCTAGGGAGCGCCGCACTGATCAGTTCTCTGAGACCTGTACCTCTCGTGCTGTCACCCGACACTGCCTCCCTAGCTGTTACTGTGATGGCTTAGCCTGGAGTGAAGTGTGCTCATGGGAACTGTGACATTTTGCCTAGGGTTTTGAACCAAGAGGGACAACAATAGGCCAGAGACTGGTCACTTGGAATAACATGGTCAAGAACACCGGATACAAAGCAACGCTGGCGAATTACCCTTTTAAATATGCAGACGAGCAAGCCAAAAGGTAATCATTGTGTGTTTTTATGTAATCTACATGAATATTACTTAGTAAGCTCTTCTTTACTGCAAAAGGTTAAATATGAAAAGATTAGGGGCACACAGGTTAAAGGTGCAGTAGGCCAAAGTCATTTGCCACGGAGTTGTTTAGCATGGCGTTTTACAAGCCGTATGTAGTAGGGTGAAGAGATGATGTGTTTTGCTTTGTCTGAAGTGAAGGAGTGAATGCTGGCTGCCTGTGCTTGCCCCCCAGCTTACTGTTGATTGCTGAACAAGTCGTGGCTTTGAGGCCGTACTGTTGCCACACACTTGCCGCCTTGAGATAGCCAGGACGTGACTGAAAGCCAAACTGTCATTCCCTTTCAGCCATCGGGATGATCGGTGGTCGGATGATCATTATGAAAGAGAGAAGAGGGATGTGGACTGGAACTTCCACACAGACAGCTTCTTCTGCGATGTTCCAAGTGAGTAGAGCTGGAGAGGACCTGCAGTCGTGTCCCCTGTGCTGCGCAGAGCAGGGCGCCCGGCGCTGCAGACTCCCAGCACTGCGCCTGCAGACTGACTGGACTCCCCTGGGTCAGTCAACCGCTGCCTGAATTGATCTGTAATAAAAAATAAAAAGATGATTGAGTTAGATTTAATTTTAAGGAAAAGTATAAATCTAATAAAATTCTTGACCCTGCCCAAGCTTTCAAGTCATATTTCAAATTGTCTTATCAATTTCTAGATCCAACAACAGTATGTATTTTTGACTGAAACCTAACAATCTATTCCATTATCAAAAAAATATGTTACAGTTGAAAAACTTGTATTAAGGGCCATCCACAAGCCTGCTTCCTTGCTGAGCAATAGACGAGGAGAAAGGAACAAGACACTTCCAGAGGCCCAGAGCACACTGCAGGGCCGCAGGGTGTGGTGGAGCAGGCCAGGGCGGGGGAGGGCCGGGCGAGGGATGCCGTGGAGACCAGGCCCTGTGCTGTGTGGGACACCCGGGGAATGAGGGCCCGAGGGCTGCAGCTGTCCATGTGCTGGCAGTGGCTCACTGAGAGGATGTCACCGGATCGCCAGGTCAGCCTGGTTCCTGAGCAGCTGCTACTGGGCAGGAGCCAGGGAGGAGCTCAGATCCCAGGAGGTGGTGATTAGCCACAGGGAGTAGCTGGAGGAGGTGCAGATAATCTCAGTTTCTGACTGAGTGTTCAGGTGGAGGCTCTTTTGGTTTCAAGTCTTTGTTGTTGCTGAAGAGCTCTTTTAAATAAGTTTTCTTCCCTGTTGGCACCCTGGAGGGCTTGCCTGGGTCTGTAATGTTCTAGGTCTTGCCAAGCGTCCGGGTCTTGGTTTTGAACCCGATTTCACTAGGTAGTCCTGCAAAGAAGGTAGTGCAGGCAGAATGTTATATGGACTTCAGGAAGCAATCAAAGACTCTTGTTCTGTCTCTTCTCTTAAAACACAGAAAAATAGAACTGTTGAGAGTTGTGCTTTCAAGCTGCTTCACTGCTCTGTTCTCCGGACAGCTTATGCTTGCTTCCCCAACATCTGTTGGTTGCTCTCTCATCCAGGAAGAACATTAGCAAGTGAGCAAAACGCAGTCGTGTTTCTATTTCACCACCACACCTTGTCGCAAGGCAAGAGGCTCTGACCAAAGCCGCTGCTGATTCTCTGTGATGTTGGATGGTATCCACCGTCTGCCTGGGATGGTAGCTATTGGATGAAGACACGTTTATTAAAGACAATTCCATGATCTTGAATAAAACCTATTGTAATAAAACTTTGTTCATAAAATTAGCAACTAATTTTATTAGTGCATTTTAGACAAAATTACTTTGTTTTACTCTCTACATATTCAATTTTCGATGACCAAGGCAGAACCGGTACTTACTGAACACCTGTTTTTCACCGTCTCCTTTGGCCTTGGGACTGGTTGAAATAGATGTTGCTGCCACCCTTTCAGAGGAAGAAGCAGCTCAGAGCAATTACAGCTGCACAGTCACCAGATTGTGACAGTGATGGAGGAAATGGCAGATATAAGGGAAACACTATAACTGCCAGCCTGCTAGACGTCTGATGCACCACATTTGTGTTCCCCAAATGGAATGAATCCTGAGCAACGGCAGAGGTTAAGAGTAGGAAATATTTGTTGAGGGGGAGAAGTACAGCTGAGAGGCAGAAGGAGCCCCGAGTAGGTTGCTGAGAACCCCAGTGCTCAGGGGCGCCATACAGAACACAACTGTGTAGGCACAAGGTGGGCTACAGCCGGGATTAGCAAATACAATTGGCAGCGCAGCTGCTTCGGTGATGCTGAGCTAGCGGCAAGAAGTGACCCGCTGCCGCAGACTGCTCTCCAGGAAGGGCTGAGTCTAGGGTACCCGTCACACACGCAGGTGACTGGGGTCCGTCAGCACTCTAGCAGACCAGGGCTTAGCGCATCTCGGGCCTGCTCTTCTGGCGTTACCCGGAGTCCTGCCCCCACAGACGTGCCCCCAGCCACAGCGACGAGGAGTTGTCTCTCTGAAGAGCCCAGCCCTTTCTAGACGACTGGGCGCTTCCTGCCTACCTTGGTTGTCTCTATAATAGCCTGGCTACCGCCGTGCCTGAGTGCAGGCGCCACACTCCTCCCGTGCCTCACTCGCCCAGGTGTGTCAGTCTGGTTTCGGTGTCAGTTTTCAGGTTCTCTTGCACGGGCGTGGCAGATACACTCAGAGCACACGGCGCCCCTGCAATCCTGGCCTGGCCAGCATTCCGTACTGCTCTCATATCCATCACCTGCCACCTTCCCTCCAGCTGCCAGGGAGTGCATCCTCACCTCCTGCCCTGGCGTGCTGGTGTGATCCCAGGCACATGTGCTACAGCGGACCATGTGTCTCGCTGGGCGCTCTGAAGGGTTCGCCGTCGCTGCCCGAGCGTGTCTGTCTGATACAGCATTGTGGGGCCGTGCCGTGAAATGAAGGGGGAGGCATTCAGCTAACTCCCTGCTGGCGCTTGTGCGTCTTTGCTCCTCTCTGAGGTCTTGCTGGAGATGGCCCGGCATTGCTGTGGCTTGGAGGCTTGCGCTGAGGCGGCACCACGCTTGTGAGGAGGAGTTTCTCCAGGCATTTATGAAAGGAAAGAGCTCCCTGCTGTAGCCAATGGCGGTGCAGTTCCCACTTGGAGCTGTCTTTTCTTTTTTAATATTTTTTTATTGTTTAAATTTAACAATGGTTATATTACATATTTTCATCATCAGATCAGTTTAGATTAATACATATATGTATATAAGATTG
>PVJA010057173.1:0-10539 GCA_004027025.1 Myocastor coypus
TTTTTCTGCAGCTCAGACTCAAAGCAATCCCTGTCTCAGCCTTGCCAGCGCTAGGACTATAGGTGTGCACAACCACATGTGCTTTGGTTGGCCAGCACAGTGTCCTGGATTCCAGACTGGCAAAGCATGAGGTACTGGGGATAGAGCCTGGGTCCAGGCACTTGCCAGGCAGACATTTAGACCATCAAGCTATCTCCCCAGCCCTAGTTAAGTAACATTTACTTCTGAAAACATATATACTGCCTAACACATCAGTCAGAAAAAGAAATACA
The DNA here is from genome assembly GCA_004027025.1 of Myocastor coypus. NCBI lineage: Eukaryota > Metazoa > Chordata > Mammalia > Rodentia > Myocastoridae > Myocastor > Myocastor coypus. The sequence continues at coordinate 273 of PVJA010057173.1, forward strand.
GTAAGTATAATGAAAGTTACCACTTTCTTCACTATTTTACAATTATTCAAATGACCTTTGACTCACCGCGGTTCAATTTTGAATTCTTTGACTTTATGAGAATGCAATATCAAAATTCACTCCATAGAAATCCTTAATGTTAGAGTTTGGTTTCCTTGCTTGTGCCAGTGCTGCCCGCTCTCATACTGTTAGGCATCAGCAGCTACCTGGGGCCCCACTCTGTTGACGTCATCATGCCGTAAATTAAAGAGCAACTGTAAATTAAGGAGCAGCTGTGTTGCGTTTGCCCAACACTGGTCAGACACTACACCAAGGACTAAGTGGAAATGATCAGGTGAATGCGTCTTACAGTTTTACAATGATGTACAGCTTTTGAATGAAAAATAGAATTAGTAATTAGGAAATAAGCAATGGAAGAACAAGATAGATTTGACATCCAATAAGTAGATTTATTCTCTCACGCGAATAAAATTTGGAGAAATTGTCATGAAGACTTTCATATATTGTGCCCGGTGGCAAAATAGTTGGTCTTCACATCAGTCAAAACTCAATTATTTTTTTCAAGAACCAAAACCTCTTTTGTAGGGAAAGTTACTCCAGTAAATAGTAATTATAAATATATTTTCATATAATTTTAATATTTACTTATAATTTAATGCTATATTTATGTGTTATTTTCTTTCCATTTCTGCACTATTATTTTTAATCATTGTCTGTAACAATTTGGGTGCAAATGGGAGAAGTCAAGGAAAATTTTTAATTCAGAGGTGAACTCGGCTTTACCTAGGTCATCTCTGGAAACCTGAAGTATAAAATAGGCACTCGAGTGCATCCCATCTCAAGACAAATAAGGTAGGTTTTCATGCTACAATAACTACTATTTATCTATGATGCCGAGCTATACAGTGGAGTATGATAGCTGGATGTAGCCCCCACTTAATTATGTCTCTGAGAAACCCTATGTTGTGTAGCTTTAATGGCGTGATAATAATCCATAAACATGCTAGCGACCAGAAAAGAGAAACAAACTTATAAAACTTGGCTGGATATGTGTACAAAAAAATCACACTGTACCCCACAAAGAAGTAGAATGATCGTGGATCATTTTAAAGAAATCTGGAAGATATACATGTAGACTTTAAAAGGGCTCTGAGTGCATCAGAATAAACAGACAGGCAAATATCTATTACACATCTATGATTTCAATAGTCCCTTCCTATACCTATTCAGTAATAAGCGCTGAACATACTGATTAAAAAATATTTGACATAAATTTTAAATTAACATATATATTGTATATGATACCAACTTAGGTAATGGGTTAAGTTATTGGACGTTAAAGCTATTACATGTCAAAGCTACAACGAAATGGGAAGACTGGCTATTTACCTACTTGAGTTTCTTTTTCTCACTTATATACCAGAAGCCTGGGGCTCCTAAATGAAAATAATTGCAAGAATTTCAACTTACCACACCATATGATTTCCCCTTTAATGGGAGTTTCTTTTTTTTTTTTTTTTTTAAAGATTTATTTATTTATTTATTGTTTCACAACCTTTGCTTGTTTATTCACTCATTTTTATGGCCGGCTCAGCCCGCCCTGAGGGCAGGGCTGGCGCAGCATGTGGTGCCCAGGATTGAACCGCGCGGTCCCTGAAGCCAACCAAGCTTTCCCAAGCAGGCGCTTTAGACCACTGAGCCATTCTGCCGGGCCCTGGGAGTTTCTTAATATTGATTTTTTTTCTCTGTCAGCCAGTGTTTGCCACAGCCATGGGCAAATTAAAATGTCATATTTTTAAAGATATTTCAATTACAGTTCCTTCTAGTTCTTCATAGGATGAAGATTAAACCTGTCATAAACTGGTTTAAATTTTTAATATGTGACACTCTGAATATTTGTAATTTTTTTTTTCTTCTGACCAGGTGGCAGCGACTTTAGTTGTGGTGAAATTCATGTTTAATTTAAAAATAAATCAAACAAAAAAATCATCTGTGAGTCAACACTCTTTTCTACATTGCAAATATATTTTTTATCAAAATATGATTAATTTATATCACAAAATATTTTAATAAAGTATATTCTAATAAATGGAAATAAATTATCTGGAGATTAATTTTCAAAAAGTGATTGCTTATTTTTTTTAATCGAATGACACTGCCCATGCATGAATCTTGCTAATCACAGCTGCTTCCTTAGGAGCAATCAAGAGAGTGATGAGTTCTCAGCACAAGCTTCAGCCAGCATAATTCATCTTAAAACTCACGGAAATCAGCTGATTTTTAGAAGAAACTTATTTTTTGAATAATAAAAGCAAAATTCATTTAAAGATTAATTTCCTGCAAAACCTTCCATATTTTATTGTATGTACATAGTGCCCCAATGAGATTTATCTTTATTATGAATTACTTTTAACCATCAAAATGAAAAATCAAGAAGGTAAGCTTTTTATTGCTTGCACTAATGCATCACAGCTCTTTATATAATTCCCAAGTATAATTATCATAGATGGTACAAATAATGTAGGCAGTGAAACAGGACTTGGCCGTAAGGCCCTCAGTGCACAAGATGAAAACACATTGTAACTGTGGCTGGAGGCACATGTATGAAAGGCTAGACCTCAAGATAAAGACAAAATTAACTAGTCCCACCTGTTTTTCCATGGAGTAAAGAATAAATGGAAGATTTTACTATAATTGCTATCAGGTGGTCAAATAAAGTCTGGATAGGACCAGGCATATAGTACAGCTACATAGAGCATGGCTGGCAAGTTCCAGGACCTGTGTCTGATTCCTGGTCCAAAAACACAAAGCCAAAACAAACAAAAACAAAAGAAAATAATATAAAGTCTAGATAGACATCAGTCACCTAGGTGGGTGACCAAGACAATTTGCTCCATCCCTTCCTTGAAACTCCCTTGTTCTTTCCATGCTACCTGAGCTGTTTCCCCAGTGCATCACTGTTGCTTAAGCAGCTATATTGTATTCTTACTGGCTGAGCACAGTTTTGATCCAGGTTGTACCTGTCTCATGATTTTGATCTATAGAACCTTCTCTGTGGAGTGTGGCCTGGGCCTGTAGCAATGCACTTTCGGTCCCCATGCTATCTCTCAGGAGCTAACTCTGGCAATAAGCTTTTCCTCCTCTCAACCTCATTGGTTTATTAGTATTCATTGTTTGATTATAAGGAACATGAACTCAATGTATCTGATATCTAGCAGATTGGGAATTACATTTATTCCCCTCTGCCCCAATTGCTATTCCAATACATATAAGAATATAAATAACTAAATAATATTATATGTGTATGATATATATTATATACATTTATATATTAAAGTTGCTTTGTAAATTCATATTAGTTATTTAAAACAGTAAGCTAGCAGAAGATGCAAAGGCAGTAATCTGGGGAATGATCTAAGATTTTAAATAGATAATCAATTTGAGACTGCATTTGTGAGAAAGATAATGTTCCATCTTTTATCTATATACTGTATTGCAAAAAATGTAAGTTCTAGCATGACATGTAAGGCTGTAGTAGGTTGCAAGATCATTCTGCTAGGTTTCTTACCAGCACAGCAGAGAAGCAGAAGTAAAAGGAGTGGGGGACTTAATTAAGTCTGTGTTAGGATTTTTGGCAGTGGCAGTGTGGCAGAGAAGCAGAAATAAAGGGAAGAAAAGAGCCCTCATTAACTGAAGACTGGAGAGGATTGAGGGCAGGAAGATGGGAAGATCCTCCGACCTGAGACAGGAAGGTTGAGACTTTAGGGACTTTGGCTAGGGGTGGGGTTTGAGGAGCAGTTTCAGTAACACAGAAGGAGCTGGTTGCAGGCTCCCTTGTATGCGCAGGAAAGGTAACAGGAAGTTGTACCCAGGTTGGCGTGGGGAAGGAGGAAGTGATTCCTGGGAAGACAGGCTGCTGTTATGGGGATTCAGCCTGTTGTGTCAGGGCCATATTAACTTAGCCGTCTGTTCTTGGCCAGGAACCGATTGCAGTCACGCTCCTAGATTTTATCAGCATTTTCCCAAGTGCAAGGACTGGTGGTGAATCTTTCTATTTCTCATTATATTTTCTCATTGCCTTTCTTATTTTCTAAACAGGTATGTTAACCTTAAATAAAAACTACTACTTTTGATATAGGGGAAATGAAACTTTTGACCTGAAAAGTACCTAGGATGAGTTCATGTTCTCTAAAACTGAAGAATGAATTTTAGGAACAAAAGGAGGTTAAAAGTAGACTATATTTATTGTGAGAAAGAAAGCTCCTCTCTGAGGGTGGGGCAGAATGGGGACCCAAGTGGGTTGGCCTGGGGAAGCTGTCTCTTCTAGGGAGTCTTAAAAAGTAAAACCATGGAGTGAGGCTGGTCTAAGGTGATGGAGAACATGGGAACTCACTTAGGTAGGCATGGGGTGGGACAGAACTATGGTCAACCAGTGAGATTACCAGTAACATTGTTCAGGAAAAATTGATTAAATCCAGTCCCAAATAGAGAAGTGAGTCATGTAGCAAGTGAGCATGAATATGGCACAGGGTCTTTCCTGTTGGGGATTAGGTTAGTGTTTCACTGAGCTCTTTCAAAGGGATTGATATCTACTTAGAAGATAACTCTCTGATGCCCATCCTTAAGGAAGTACATGGCTGCATTTGTTTCCTTTTGTCTTGAGGTGTGGCCCACAGCAGGGAAGATCTTCTCCTTCACAGTTGCAAAGTCAGCTTGTCTTCCACATTGTCTCCTTGAGGGCCTGGCCTTGTCTGACTGCCTGTAATATTTCTATCTAATTGAGCTGCCTACAACACTTTCACATACTTTCTAACCTCATTTGCCCTTGGGATAAATGAAAAAGTGGAGAAAAATATCAGTGTGCTAGACATGAACCAAACTGAAGCTTGAGGAATCACTGCCATCTTCAATGACTGTACATATCCAAGTAAAAGACATGGAAAACAAATACTGTGATTTGAAGAAAGAAGGAAAGAAAGAAAGAAAGAAAGAGAGAGAGAGAGAGGAAAGAAGAAAGAAAGAAAGAAAGGAAGGAAGGAAGGAAGGAAGAAAGAAAGAAAGAAAGAAAGAAAGAAAGAAAGAAAGAAAGAAAGAAAGAAAGAAAAAGGAAGACTTTATTAGATTGAGCAAATTTAAACTTATGCCAGGCTGGTAAGATAGTTCAGTGGTCTAAAGCACCTGCTTAGGCAAGCTTAGGCAAGCATGCACAGGCTGTGGTTTGATTTCAGGCACCACATGTTGTGTCAGCCCTACTCTCAGAATAAGCTGAGCCCACTTAAAAAAATAGATAGATAGATAGATAGATAGATAGATAGATAGATAGATAGGCACATACATACATACATAAAAATAACATTTTACAAACAAGTTATTCCTTTAGTAATTACTGTACACTTCTAAATAGAAATGATCCCTCCTCAGCTTTAAAAAATTTGGTTTATGCCTCTAGGAACAGGGGCCCATAGGCAGAAAAAAGCAAAGTCTTCCTTGAGCTTTAGTAAAATTTAATAGACAATTTTGGCCTCTACAGCCTGACTACAAAGCCAAAGACAGCTGAACTCCAGCAATTGAAAACTCAATGTCTGCTAGACTTGAGGAATTAGCAGGACAAAGGTGAAGAAAATAGTCCTGGGAAAGTCCAAATAGTATAAGTCACAAATGTTGTCTTTACTGAGGGCCTGGCAGGATGGCTCAGTGGTCTAAAGCTGAGATGACCATGAAGATGGATAAATAAACAAAAGTTCTGAAACCAGAAAAAATAAAATAAATTAAAAAAAAAATCTAATGTTGTCTTTACTTCTTAACTTTAAGTGATCTGTTTTTCACAACTCCACTCATAATTTTACCCTCTCCCATCCATCCTCCAGAAAGGGCAGGGAGAGGTCTTATGGGTAGAAGAAATCCAAGATTAAGATAAAAAAATAAAAATCAAGAGAGAAAGAGAGAGACAAGAAACTAATTGAGTTCCAGGAGCCAAGAGAGGGTTGTAGGCAGCTAAATAAGAAAGAACTGTTATAGGCAGTCAGACCTCACTAGGCCCTCGAAGGAGGCAATATGGAGGGCAAGATAACCTTGCAACTGTGAGAAAGATAGGCTCTCCCATATGTTGCAGAACTCAAGACAGAAGAATAAACAAATGCAACCACATAGTTCCTTAGGTATGGGCATCAGGGATTGATATTCTGAATAGGTAACAATCACCTTGAAAAAAGCAGGGAGAGTCACTAAACCATAATCCTACAGTATGAATCCCTGTTCTATATTCTTATCCCCTTGCTATGAGACTCATCCTGGATTAAATCAATTTTACCTGAGCAATTGCATTTGTAATCTTATTGGTTGTCTATAGTCTTGTCCTACCTCAGGCCCACTTAGTGAGTTTCCATGTTTTCTACCTTAGATCCACCACTCCTCATGGATGTGCTCTATAAAAGTCCCTAGAAAAGACAGATTCCCAGGTAGCCCACTTGGGTCCACTTCTGTGCTACTTTCAGACACAAGCTTTCTTTCCTCTTATAAATGTATTCTATTCTTAATCACCATTGTTCTTAAAATTAATTTTTCAGTTTTAGAGAACATGAAAACATCCCAGGTATCTTTCAAATTGTGAGTTTCATTCCCCTACATCAAAAGGACAGGAAGAAGTCTCATGGCTAGAAGAAAGCCAAGATTAAGATAAAATATATATATAAGAGAAGAATCTAACCGAACTCCTGGAGCCTACACAGGAAGAAGAAACCCTGAAGAGCTGGTGGCCACAACCCATGGGCAGTTCTCTTTTGCATTCTAACCTTTTCCTTCATGGTGGCTGCTGGCCATCTCTTTCTCTTTCCTTTCTCATCTTGAAATACATCAACTTTTACTTCAAATATGACCTCGCTAATCTTTACTAAATCTGGGTTTAGAAAACCCCAGGTCCTGCTTTTCCACAGGAGAGCAGTGGTTTGTATCTTGCCCTCTCAACTGCAGACATTACATATCTAAGTTACAGGAAGTATTATTTAGCCTTCAAATAATCCCTCATTTTATGCAAACTGTCTATTGAAATGAAGGACATTCTTAGGGACTTGAACTTTCAACATGAGTCAGTGCTTAATCTCTTTCATACAAATGTTAATTGATGAGGGAATTTTGTACCATTTCCTGTATGCATTGCTCACTGTTGCCTTAAAGCATAAACTTCCATTTCTGTATTTCCCAATTTAAAATTTGCTTTAAGAATTGACAGCATTGTACTTTATTGGACTCCTGTGACACTGGAGAGCGGTGATAATTAAAGAGACGTGTGTACCCTATGTTCCCCATCTGCTTTTAAATAAGACTCAATAATGCTTCACTTGTTTAACAAATGAAGGACAAGTTGACTCACTCCTTTCAAATGCCATTATTTGCATCATAAAAGATTAGCAGAACTTTTAAAATCCACTGACCAATTTGGACAAAATACCTAATTTGATAAAAATTAAATTTAAGCTTTTCCCTTCTCCTAGGCCTTTGGGTTTTGATCCTCACATGGCTAGCTGTCTAGCCTTCTGTTTGGTTTGCTATCTGAACAAAGAATCAGCCTATTTTGGCCAGACTGATTTTGAACTTACTGTGTAGATCAGGCTGGCCTAGAAATTGGGATCCTCCTGCCCAGAGCTCATGAGTGCTGGGATCACAGGCAAAGTCCACCATATGCCAAGGGAGCACCGAGCCTCTTAGTATACTTCTACTCTTAAAAATTTGTTTACAACAATGCTATTGATCATTAAATTATTTAGAAATATTATAGGCAGCCAGACAGAGCTAGGCCCTTGAGAGGGCAGTGCAAAAGACAGCTCTGGCTGGAGCAACACTGGTTGAAGGTCAAGCCTGAGGACAAAGAGGAAAGACGACACCTGTGTATTTCCCCTAGGGATGAGCAGCAGTAGTTGATATTCTAAGTAGACATCAACCATCCTGGGCAGAGGACCAAACCTCCCTAATCCAGTCCTTCTGAGGAGAGTCCCTGTCTACTGCTGTGTACTTGCTGTTACTTGACTTCCTTCCCGATCCACTTCCCATGTAATCAATATCCTGAGAAACTGTGTTTTTCATCTAATTCGTTGAACATAGTTTTGTCCTACCTCACACTCACCTTGTGATAGTTCGTCTGATCAATGTTACCTAAGCGAACTGTACATGTAATCTTATTAGGTGGTTATATTTTGACCTCACCTATGGTTTTGCTCTATAAAATTTCCTCCAGAAGCAGGATCCCAAGCCACCACTGGGAGGCTCTTCTCTCTCTTAGACACATTCTTTCAATAAAAAACTTCCTGTTCTGAATCTCTATTGTTACCAGAATTCATTCTTCAGCTTTAGAGAATATGCACTGAGCATGTCAGGCTCAAACAGGTTGAAAGTAATATATCCCTTGTATCACTTGGAGGTCCTATATCACCACTTTATCAACAAGACCTCCCATAGTTAAGTCTACCTTCACAAGCTAGTTCTTTGAAAACTTATTTACTCCTTCCTATAACAGTTCTCTCTTCCTGGACTTGAAGATGATTCAGATATTATAGTCTGATCACTTTTTCTTCCAATAGACACTCTCTTCCATTGTAATAAATCTGACTAAAATCTCTTCTGAGTTCAGATTTATCTTATTTGATGAATTTACATGTCTTTATATAGTTTAACCTGAAAATTTAACTCTTTGTTCTCCTTGCTTGTCTAATATTTGTGCTATATTTTTTCTCTCATGCTACTTTATATTTAACCTAATTATTTCATTATGTGCTCACTAAGGTGAACATTCTCCACTGTATCATCCATCATTTGCTTTTAGGTAGAAAGAAATATTGAAGAGACAGCAAGATTGCTCAGCAGACTAAGCACCTGCTTAGGCAAGAGCAGGGACTGGGGTTCAGTCCCCAGTACCACATGTCACACTGGCTCCACCTCTGTGTGCACTCTCCTGGTCATTGAGTCTGGGCATGGCGGCACACACCTGTAATCCCAGCGCTAAAGAAATATTGATTCATCACTCATTTTTCTCTTTATTTTATGATTATTTTGATATGGGCATAAAACTCCCAACCTGAATAGTATCTAAGAGGAGTCAGCAGTCTCTACAACTGAAGGATGAATTTTAGGAATGACAGAGGTCAACAGCAGAACTTCCCTTCTTCAGGGGACTTTTATAGTGCAAAACAAGGGAACATACAAGGTGGTTATATCAACCAATAAGATTACAGGCACAACTGCTCAGGTAAAACTGACTAAATTTGGATCAGATGGGTAAGTTAGTCATGAAGTAAGGGAGCATGAACATGGAGCTGGAGATTTTCTGGTAGGGGCTTGCGTTTTTGATTCTGACTTTCCAGATTATTGGTACCTATTAGAATACTCTTCCCTGATGTTCATCCCTAGCGTGGTATGTGGGTGAGTTTTTTACCTTTTGTCTTGTGGTTCAGCCCACGTGGGAGTGTCTGTCTCTCCCACATTGGCAAGGCATCTTATCTTCCATACTGGTTCCTTGAGGGGCTGGCCCTATGTGACTGCCCATAGTATTTCTAACTCAGTTACCTACAACAGTTTCCCTTTTTATTTTGTAGTATCTGCTTATATAGAAAATAAAATTGTAAGATACTTTCTTCATATTCATTCTTACTTTTACATTGTCCTTTACTTTAAATATTGGTATTGATGTTGATTAATAATCTGGTTTGCTTGAATTTGCTTATTCTATTATTTGTACTTGTTTGCTTACTGTAGTATTTTTAAATTTTAATTTCTTTTTAGGGATAATTAATGTCATTATTTTAGAAATATAATTCCCACTGCATTCTTCCAGGAAATTGAAGAGTTTTCACTAGACCTGCACTAATTGTATGCTACTGCATGCTAGTTGTGAAACTAATATATTCCTGATTGCATGAGTAAATAAAGTCAAGCCATAGAGCCACAGCAGGCACAGGCACACATGATTTGATTCTTATTATTTTGATAAAACTCGGACTCCTTGTCAGAGAGCTCGTACCAGCTCTCAGCCATTTTCCTTGGCTCACAATTTTCTTTTTTTAAATTTAATATTTTTATTGTTTAAATTTAACAATAGTTATATTACATATTTTCATCATGAGATCAGTTTAGATTAATACATATAGGTATATAAGATTAATCGAACAATTAAACATTAACCCTTTTAAATCAACATTACTTTTTTTTTTCTTTTCCCCCTTCTTTTTTTTTTTGAAAGTTGACATATTGCATATTGTCCTCACAATCATTCTACAGA
>PVJA010057174.1:0-10552 GCA_004027025.1 Myocastor coypus
CCTTTAGCAGTTCAGGGTTCAGGGTACCAATAAACATCTGGAAGCAAATGGCTACTACTTTGAACACTTCTGCAACTGTAGAAGCCAAAGGTGACTTATGCTAATTTCATGATGTCCCAATAAATTTAGTGTTAAAGTTTCATACAAAGTTTTAGTTTTCCCAGTGTATGTGCTTTTTGCACTTTCCCTCTCTCTCTCTGTCCCTGTCTGTCTGTCTGTCTGTCTGTCTGTCTGTCTGTCTGTCTGTCTGTCTTTTTCTCTCTCCCCTCTGTCTATCCTTTCTCTCCTCTCTCTTTCTCTCCATACAAATATGCAACTTCTTACTTCAGGGTAATTATCAGGAATTTAAAAGATGGCATAGGAAGAAATTTTTAGATGCAGGGCATACAAAGTAAATTTCTTTGGAAATCTGTTCTTAAAGTCAGAGCAGAGTCACACCATCTCAAACTGAATAGTTTTACCAAGTATTGGTCTACCTTCATTCTTAGATTTCTTTTTTTTTTTTTGGTGGCAGGGACTTTAACATAGTGTATTTTAAAGGCAAACCATTTGATTGTGTATTTGGAGATACTCTCAGCTGGAGTGAGCTCATGAAGGAGTGGCCTGGACACCGACACACTGGGCATCTTTTAAAATTCTAAGCATGGGCCAGCCTGATAGCTCAGTGGACTAAAGCAGCTGCTTAGGCAGAGGGCAGCAGCGAGATCTGATCCCTGGCATGCCATGCTGGCCCTGCCCATGGGGTGAGCTGAGATGGCAATGAAGACTGGGCGTGGTGGCATGTGCCTGTAATCTCAGCGCTCGACAAGCTGAAAACAGGTGGATTACTATGAGTCCGATCTACATAGTGAGACCCTGTGGACCCTGTATTAAAGATAAAATAAAATAAAATTCTAAGCAGCATGCGCTAAAAAAGACAAGCACTACCAGAAATACTTAAAACTTCTTGCAACTATAATATAATGTGCTTTATTCAAATCTGAAAGAAAATTCCCTAAAACAAACACACAAAAAGCCCAAGCATAATTTCGATCTTTGGTTTTAGAGATGTATTTTCAAACATTTCATTCACTTTCAACTCCAGGCCAGAAAATGTAACTGGCAGCTCGTGCTACTCCCCAACCCGTTCTTGACATTTAGCTGTTTAATTATTCTATTCACTTAACTGTCTAAATATATTTGCATAAGTTCACAACAGTATCAGATGGAAAGCCTTCACGGGCTTGTCAATATTGTTTTTGGCTAGCTTAATGGAAAGGAAACACCCTATGCTAAAAGCACAAAAATTTGGAGAGAGAAATAAACAAACTGCCCTTATGTCTGCATAAGCCGTATTTGTTAAAGCTGAAAAAAAAGAAAAGATGGGCCTGCAAGTAGATTACTCATCTGACAAAATATTCGGCCTTTTCCTGATGCGAAGCTGCACTGCAGAGATTAATCATGTTTGAAAGCTGAAAGAACAAAGGCTGTTTGGATGACAAATGAGGCAGTAAATGACACTCAGATAGGAGTGAAGATACAAGGGGGAAACTTTCAAAAAAAAAAATATATATATATGGAGAGTCACTACAAATGATCTGCAACTTGCTTGAAAATTTACATTCTATTGTTAAGATTGACTTGTTACATATTTCATGAAGTCCCTTGAGATAACTTACAATTGTCCAAAATTGCCCACTATTATTAAGGGTGCGTTGTGTAGCCACACACAAAACACCAGCAGCACACACAGGAGAGTCCATCCCAATATGGGCCTAAAAAGGCTGAAGGGTTCATTGAGGAAGGTTACTTCCTTTTTCCATCCCTTTCCTTCTTTTATTGGTGGTGGTGGGTGTCTTGTCACATTGCCCAGGACGGCCTTGTATTCGTGGGCTTAAGCAATCCTCCTGTTTCTCCTCTGTAGCCAAGTGCAGCACTCAGTGTGTGCCACTGTTGCTTGTTCACTCCTTTGCCCTGGAGTAACGGAGACTGAGCCGGGGCCTCAAACATGCGAGGCAAATGCTCTACCCCTGAGCTGTATCCCATCCCTTTTCATTTTATATCTTGAGACAAGGTCTTGCTAAGTTACCCATGCTCATCTGGAGCTTATGAGCCTTCTCCCCTCAGCCTTGGGAGTGGATGGGGTTATAAGAAGGTCACTTCCTTAGGTACCAAAGCTAACTCTAAAGACAACAGCTGAACTATATGTGCTAAGTGAACTGAACACATTAAAGGATAACTGCATTTGGCTTTCTGGTATTCTTCCATCGAAGTTAAAGTTCACCCAAGAATGAAGCTCCAAAGTGCATTCATATGTAGGAACTTCATTTTCTTCTCTTTCCATTTCACTTCATCCTTTACCAGAGTTTCAAGAAAATAATTAACTAGCTTGACTCATTTTTACTCCCATATCCAGGGGTCACTTTGCCTTCCATTGGCCCCAAACTACCGTGTCAAGGCAGGACTCACCTGGCCCTCTCTTGGTCCTAGGCTATGAGTAGCACAAGGGCAAAGACTTTGCTGCTGCCCTTTGTATGCCTCGTGGCTAACAGTGTGCCTGGAGACAGGCAAAAGTGCTGTGTAGGCCCAGGGAACAGAGACATCTTCACCGTTTATTGCCCTTTGATAACCAAGGTTGCCTGAAGAAGAATGGTTGATTTAGAGGCTGCTTACAAATTCCATCAAGGAAAAGTTGACGTGATCGACTGTACTTGTGAAAGCCTAAGGTTCAGGTTCTCAGAAAAGAAATCACATTAAAGGGCCCTTTTTTTCTTTTTTGTGGGACCAGGGTTTAAACTCATGACCTTGCACTTTCCAGGTAGGCACTTGTGCCATGGAACTATCTCCTTGGCCCCAAAGGGCCCATTTGATAAGCTAGATTTTATTCGTTAGGGGCAGCGCATGACATGGTCATTTTGAGAGGCAGTCATTATGATGGAAAGACTTGAAACAGAAAAATGTGCAACTAAGCCACGTTGCAGGGGCCCCACCTTCCTGGCTGGGACACCGAGAGCTCTTTTTTTTTTTGTATTATGGCCAGCTCAGCCTGCCCTGGGGTTGGGGCTGGCGCAGTCCCTGCCTAAGCTCTGCTAAGCTAAGCAAAGCAGATGTTTTAGACCGCTGAACCATCTCGCCAGCCCAACATGAGAATTCTGATCTCCAGTTTGGTGGCTTGAAGAACAAAAGGGTAGGTTAGGCTTTGTCTGTGACTTAGGCATTAATGACCATTTGAGGTGCTCCTGACGTTAAAATCTTTAGCTTAAAGTACAGACCTTGTTACTGAACTGTACAGGCCAAATACCCATTTGTCCAGGGGACATCTAAGTTTATAACAAAACTCAGTACTGTACAGACAGAGGTGACTTTGTGGACCTTTGCTTTGAAAGCCTTGACAATAAGGTTGAGGTGCAGGAGCCTAGGGATGCACAGGGCTCCCGCTAGCCCCTAAGTCGTGAGAGCAGCTCACTGGGCCTCAGCGGTCAGTACCAAGAAGGTGGGTTATATACGGGGTTTCCTCAGGAATCTGAGCTTTGGTATGTTCCAAGCAGAGGAGGCCCACACGAGCAGCTCCAATAAACGCCTCAGGGATGGGGTTCCTTGTGGGCTTTCCCGGTTGAAAACGTTTCAGGTGTTGTCTGCTCAGGGACTGTGGGAGCAGGACAAAGCTCACGCCTGGCCCCTCTCCACTTTCCTGTCTCTGCAGGGAGCCTCTGCTCTTCTCTGTCCTGCTAAATCACACTCAGTATGGTGTTAGCTGAGGCTTGTGGGCCCTGCTAGCTCATCACTGAAGCCAAGGTGGTCTTGGGGACCCCAGTGGGTTTTTTTCTTCCTAAAACTGGTCCTACTTCCTTTACTGCTTACCCTACTCACCAGGAAAACAAGTGAAAACTTTTAGGACTGTATTAAAATGCTTTCTTCCTCTTTCCTCTCTGCTGGCTCCAGCTCCCTCTGTAAGACCTCTCATTTCCATTTCCTGCCTCTATCTCAGTTTGGGTCTCATATTTCTTTTGGGGGAGCTTTTTTTTGGTGACTGTGTATTCCAGGCTGGCTTCAAACTCACAGTGATCTTCCTGCCTAAGCCTCCTGAGTGCTGGATGACAGGTGTACAGCAGGCCAGGCCTTGAGTCTCTCACCTTCGTAATCCCTACCATCTCCTAATGAGGTCCTCCACCCCTAATCTCTCCTCTCTCCACTCCATCCTGCTCCTGACTGCTGCCTGAGTGATCTTTCTAAAATGCAGGCATAATTATGACACTGATCTCCATGAGATTCCCAGGCCCACAGAATAAACTCCTGACAGACTCCTCAATGTGGGTCTGAAGTTCTCACCAGTGCATGTGACTGTTGTATTTCAGGACGCTAGCAACGCCATCGTACACCTTGGACACACTGTACCTGCTGGCCTCTGAGCCATATCACCTTGCTGACCTGTTTTTGAGTCCCTCACAGCCAGGCTTGAACAATCCAGTTCCCAATCTGACAACCCAGGCCTCACTGTGGTCCATCCCCCTGCACTCCCAGAGCACCTCAGTAGACCTCCTCCTCCCCAGTTGACTAACCATGTAACAACCTGTGGCCCTGCCTAACTCTTGGGGGAGGGGAGATCCAGGCCTTGGCACGCAGTACTCAACACATCCTGGAATGAGCAAATCAGAACCTACGCCAGGGCCCGGCAGCGTGGCGATTCATCCCCTGTGCTAGCACCAGCTGACGAGTGGCCACGAGATCACTGTGGGTCTGAGGGAAGAGAGCTGGTTCTCTCCACTGAGACGGTTCCATCACTGGGACCCTCCTGGTGACAATAAAAATTTTCATATCCTGTGCTCTATCTTCTAAGTTCCAGGAGCTCCTCCTGTCCCCTGCCAAGGTGACACATCGAGCCCTTACCCTATGAATACTGCCTGAGTTGCCTCCGGTGGCCTGCGCTGCACTCTGACTGCAGATCAGTGCTGCCCGCTTGCTGACCTGGCCAGCCCTGCTCTTCACTTAAATCCTATGTCTCTCTCTTCTCAAGTGTTTATTGTACTCTCCCAGCAACACAGGAAAGATTTCAGTCTGGAGCCAAGCAAAGCCAAAATCCATGAAGGCCCCGACTTACTTGTAAATAAAATGGATGAGTCCCCAGTGCATTGAGCAAGGGCCTCCCTTCCTGCCCCCAGGCTGGGCCCAGTTTCTCCAGGCCTAAGGGTGAGAAATGCAGCCTCTGGCAGGCTTGAGAAACAGCTCCAGGACAGCCAAGCTCTCTGTGGCTTGACCACCACTAGCACCTAGTATCTGAGGAGTTTTCAGGGGTAAAACTTACACAGCAAAAGGTAAGAGGCTCATTTTAATCCTCTGGCCTGTTACTCTCCATTAAAAAGAACACCTTCATATTCTAGACCAGCCTGAATTAAGAAGGCCCTGTCTAAAACAACAAAAAAACAAACAACAAAAAAGAGCTACAGAAACTTGGAGCTAAAATGGACAAGAAGACTCTGTCCCACCCAGGAGTAAGGGGAGCTGCTGGGTAGAAGTGGAGGATAAGCTCAGGTACCTGGATGCCCCATTCTCTCTGCCCCCAGCTGCTCCTGCCCTACGCAGATGTGGGCCTCATTTTGATTAAAAGGCATTCTGGCTTGTGATAGGCACAGTCCTAGGTGGTAGAACTGAACACATGAAAACAGTAGAAAGCAGCCGTGACTGATGTGTACCCTCAACCCCCAGGATAAGCTACAGCCAGGGCAGAAGCCATGCAAAGGACAGGAGGAGGTGGGTCTGCAGCACAGGCCGAGTGTGCCTGGGCCATGGCTGTCCTTTCCTGGGGTGGTGACACAGGCCACCATAAATCATAGTCCTTAAGATGCGGCCATGTCCTGGGGGTTACACAGGCTTCTGTGGGCTAATTACCATTTTTATCCTAAACAATTTGCAGATTTATAATAGGATTAGTGACTGCGGCTGACAGCCTGTAGGTCATCTTTACAAGCAAGAAAAATGAGTGTGCGCTTCTGCCAAGGCGCTAGCAGGCTGTCTGTGAGATCCAAAGAGCAGCTGCCACCAGACGGAGCCATCCATGCCCCCACCCGCTATTGGTTCTGGGGTCCCGTGGCCCTGACACCCACAGAAAGCCTCTTGTACCAGGTCCTCTTATTTCTCTGGCAAGAAATGACTTGGATTTTATTAAAACATCAATGTGGGAAATCAGCTAAGCTCTTACTATGCATAGCAATGAAGCAAACAGAGAGGTCAGACGCAAATCCTCCATAAACATGGCACTGGTCGTTCCGCGCAGTAATGAAATTAAGCTTTTGTGGACTGCCTCTCTCAGGTCAGACTGCTCCCAGAGTGTTTTAATTACGAGGGGGTAGAAATCCTATTTTACTGTGCATGGGTGCAGACTCTGGGTGAAGGAAGGAATCTGGTGGGAGCAAAGCATTCTGGGGTGGTACTAGCAATTCTACCTTGCCCCTCATCTCTCTCAGAGAAGTGGGAGCTTTATAGCAAAGAATTTGAGGAGGCTTAGCTTATAATCTCACTGAAAGCTTAGGTGGACAGAATCATGGAAAATGTATACAGTGTAGAAGTCAAGACTGAATCAGCAGGCAGAGCTGAGGCTCTAGAGAGCAGGCTGAGCACAGTTCTAGTTGTATAGCCTCTTGGCAACCACAGCAAGCACTGAAAGCTGCTCTACCCTGGGAGATATACCTTGTCCATAAGGCATTTTCATCCCTGAAAGAAGCAACAAAGAAAATGTACTAAAAATCACCCTAAACTGGATTGTCAAAATTGGAAGAAAGCCATGCCATTGGAACACGCTGCGCTGCATGCACTGGGCTTGGCATCTGGGACAGAGCTGACCAGACTCCTTCTTTGGTCCTCCAGACTTGACCTCCAGTGGTGCAAGAGCCATGGACACAGCCCATGGCTTGAGCTGTGAGTTGCTGACAGAAGTCTACGTGCAATGGATTGAAAAGGAGCTCGAGGGACCTACAGAATCCCTCCTCTGTGAGCTTTCCAGAGGGGACACTGAACAGGACAGTGCTCTACACTAGCCTATGTGCAACCCACCCTGCCCCCAGAGTGCTGGGTTACAGGCGTGTGTCACCATATCTAGCTAAACAAACCATATTCAAAATCTTACCCTTTACACTTGAGAGTAATTTTTGGATTTTAGCAGTGCTGGGAACTGAACTCAGGGCCTCATGCCCTCTGTACTAAGTAAGCTATGTTTCTAGCTGGGGTTTGTCCCCTTAGTACCAGCATCCCTCAAAAGACTATGTGGTAGATTCAATGTGTTATGGTTCATGTCTAGCTGTCTCCCCAAAGCCTTATACAGTCATGGGGCAGACTTCTAGCATTTGTGATTAACTCATGATCCACTGGGATTACGGATGTGGGTGCTGCTGGGATTATGGGTGAGAACTGCAGCCAGCCTGGGGCGGACAGCCCGAATGCAACATAAGGGTAGCCAATGTTGCTGTTCTAGCTCCCTTTTGCTCTTGCTGTTTTGCTGCCTTCCACCACCATGAACTGTCACTCTCTGCCATATGCCACTCTGCCTTGCAGCCAGCTGAATACAGGCTGAAACCTCCAGTAACTGTGAGCTAAATAAGCCTTTCCTTCCTTCATTTTGGGTGCTGGGTATTTGTCCCAGCAACCAGAGAAGAGTAACTGAGACAAACTGCCAACCACATTCTTCACAAAGCCAGAAAAATAATCCTTGAGCTCGTATGGAAACACAAAAGACTCAGAATAGTCCAGCAATCCTAAGCAAAAAGAGCAATGCTGGAAGGGTTGTAGTATTCAAGTTCAAAATATACCAGAGGCATTTGTAGCAAATGGCACAGGAATGTCATAACAATGGATACGTGGATCAGGGAGGCAGAACAGAGGACCCAGAAATAAACCTACTCAGCTATGGTCGTCTGCTTCTTGACAAAAATACCAAAAACACAGGTTGGAGCAAAGACAACCTCTTTACCCACTGATGCTGGGAAAACCGGATATCCACATGAAACCTGAGCTTAAGTCCCCGTCTCTCACCCAGCTCATTTTCTCATACAAAAATGAACTCAAAATGGGACAAAGGGGGCCTCGCGGGATGGCTCAGTGGTCTAAAGCGCCTGCATGGGAAGGCTTGGGTGGCTTCAGGGACCGCGGTTCGATCCCCGGCATCACATGCTGCGCCAGCCCTACCCTCGGGGCGGGCTGAGCCAGCCATAAAAATGAGTGAATAAACAAACAAAGGTTCTGAAACAAGAAAAAAATAAATAAATAAAATTTAAAAAAAAAATGGGACAAAGACCTACAGGTAAGACGCGAAATGCTGAAACTGCAGGGAGGAAACACAGGGAACAGTTTAAGTTATAGACACAGGCAACCATTGCCTGAATAGGACTCCAATAATTTAAGAAATAGCAGCAAAAACTGAGGAGAGGGATTGCATTTGAAATTATATTGAAATTTTTGTGAAAAAAAGAGCGACTTAAAAATGGCAAGGACACAATGTCACAGGACATACAGCTGAAACATAAAGCACTTCCAGCAAAGTAAGTGCATGCTTCTTCTTTTTTAAAATGCATTTAGTACAGGGTCTCATCATGTAGCTTGGACTTCGAGTGATCCCTGTTTTCAGCCTCCCCAGCACTGGGATTACAGGCGTACGTCACTCTAGCCTCATTGGTAGCTGGCTCAGCATGCCTGGGTGTGGGGCTGGTGTGGCATGTGGTGCTGGGGGTTGAACCCAGTCCCTGTGCTTGCCTAAGCAGGCACTTGGTCCACTGAGCTATCTCACAGGTCCTTGCACAGCTTTTTTTTTTTGTCTTTTTGAGATAGAGTCTCACTATGCAGTCAGGCTAGTCTTGAGCTCACTTTTGTAGCCCAGGCTGGTCTTGAACTCATATTGATCCTCCTGCCTCAGTCTCCCAAGTGCTGGGATTACAGGTGTGAGACACCACATGTGGCTCCTTGTATTACTTTTTTAAAGTGCAGAACAGTTGTCAGAAAATCTTAGACTATCTCCAGCAAGATGGGTAGCTGCAGACTTGCCCAGTAATTCAAAGAAACACCTGATAATACCTGGTGAAGCAAGAACCCAACCTATTTTGATGGGAAATGATTCATTTGCTCGAACAGGAAGAAAGCCAGAGGTCTCTCAGAAAATAGTTTTAGAGGGGCTAGGGAGATAGCTCTGTGGCACAAGTATCAGCCTGGTAAGTGCAAGGTTGTGAATTTGAACCCTGGTCCCGCAAAAAACAAACAAACAAACAAACACCCAGAAAAGAAAATTTTATTCTTGCCTAGAACACAATGACAGGTGACAGAGACTCCAAGGCCTACACAGGGCAATGCCACTCTGTCTAGGAAGGGCAGGGGTTATAAGACCACCAGAAAGGTGATAGGAAAATCTCAAGACACGATTCAAATTTTCCAACTGGGGAAATTTCTGACAACCAACTGGAAAAATTAGAACATTCATCCTAAATTGCTAATGAAACAACAACCTTTTTTTTTTTTTTTTTTTTTTTTTTGTGGTACTGGGTATTGAACTCAGGACCTTGCACTTGCCAGGCAAGCACTTATTCTACTGAGCTATCTCCCTGGACCGAGAAACAATGCTAATTTTTTTTTTTGTATTTTAGGGAAAGGTCTACAGGTGTTCAGGGTCTTACTACTAGATCAGAATTGTACCAATCCAATCTGCCTGTTTACAGCCTCCCGAGAGCTGGGATTACAGGCAAGTGCCACCATGCCCAATCTTAATTGCCTCTCAATGTGCCCTCAAGGTGGGGCTAGCACAGCAGGGCAGGCCTGGGGATTGAACCCCAGCCCCGTGCCTGCTTGCAGGTGCTTTAATGCTCTGAGTTATTTGGCAAGCCCCAAGGATTTTTATTTTATTTTGTTTTTTTGGCTGGCTTGGGCTGCCTTAAGGGCAGGTTGAGTAAGGCATATGGAGTTGGGGAGTGATCCATGGTCCCCTGTGCCTGACAGCTTTTGCTTGAGCAGGAGTTTAAACAACTGGGCTAAGCTGCAGGCCCCCTAAAAGTGTTAAAATGAAAGGCTATCTTATTTGGAGTTCCTAGGTTTCAGGTACCATTTGCCTGCATGATGGCCTTAGTTTTATAGTGGGTATTCTTTTTTCCCCTTATAAATTATAAATTACCAAAAAATTATAACTGAGAGATTGAACTCGGTACCCTGTGCTTGTCAGGCAAGTGCTTACTTACTGAGCTATCTCCCTGCCCCTCCACAGTAGGTATTCTAAAGATTCCCTTTCTTCTGAGCTAGTTAGCAGGATGCAGGGGCCTTTCTTATTACTCAGAGGCTGTGAGAAGATGACCACATCATCAACACAAAGATGACAGAATTTCTTTGGAGAGAAGGCAGCGCAGGGGTTGACTTCTGGTTCTGCCACTTACAAGCTATGATAAAGGCAAGCTACTCAAACCTTCTGAGTCTTGGATTCCTTGTGTGTAAAATACGCAGGGATTTGATCTACCTGAGGGAGGTAGGTGTATGAAATGAGTCAACATAGAAAAAGCACTCACTGTGTGGCACCTTGGAAGTACTCAATGTCAGCCTGCCCTCCCTCCCT
>PVJA010057175.1:0-10542 GCA_004027025.1 Myocastor coypus
ATATATATATATATATATGTTTTATTGATAGCTATCTGTTTATGGGCATCACAAATGATTTGTTTATTGTTATTTCCAAAACGTAATTTTTCCCTATAAACCTTGTGATCTTTATTGTTCAATTTTTCATAGCTCAGTGGCTTGGGGAAGCACATGTATCATGTTAGAAAAGAACTCACTGTATCAATAAAGTATCCTTAATTCTGCCAGCCAGTGGGTTGCCATCTTCAGAAACAGATAAGCCTTGGCTGCTGGAAGGAAAGTGATCTGATCCAACACATATAATAGCAGGCAAGCCTAAATGCCTTCCCTTTGAAAGAATCCACAACTCCTCTGAATTAGGAACTGAGGAAAATGTAATCAAATTTAGGCCAAAAGTTAAAATATAAATTTCATCTTTAATTACTTTTGAGATTTACAAGACACTTAACCTTTACAACAGCGATATAAAAATGCCAGATACCACACCTTCTGTCTCTTCTTATTATGTATGCATTCATTTTAGTCTACAAAACATAATTGGGATACAGAAAATGCTAATTACAGCAGACTATGTTTAGTCATGTTGATTTAATCTCATTTTTCCAATGCAAATAAACATGACTGCTTCCTACTGCCTTACACAGAGCAACGCACACCTTTTGCTTTATGACTTGGGCAAGATTGTGTATGGCTTGTGCCCAGGCAGAATATCTCCTTTTGTTCTCAGCAGGATCAGTCAGTCAGAAAACCCAGGCCAAGTCTAATGGCTGCACCTCCCCCTCTAGCAAAGGATTACCCTTTCAACACAATGCCCTCAGTTCCTGCATAGGAGAAATCCACTGTAGTGAGTTACAGGGCACAAATTATACACATTTTTTAAATTTTATTTTATTTTATTTTGAAGAGCAAAAATAGAAGCAAACAAAAATTGAAAAAGACATATATAGGGTAACATGCAACAATACATATGTTACAGATTTTCAAAACAGGAATAGCTAATTAACAATGGTAATTATATTATCTATTTTTGTCATCAAATCTGTTGCTCAGATTAACAGATATACTTATGAAAGACTGGGGAAATAACTGAATACTGACACCTGCTTTCAAGAAATCTTAATTTTTTTCCTTGTCTTTTTTTGTTTTAATTTATTTTAACGAGAGTATAATACTTGGTAAGACATTAGAAACAGTGCACAATTAGACGACCAAGATGAGAGGTATTCAACCATGAGTTTTGTGTAACACATTATCATCTTCAGTGTAGTTGCTCAGATTGCAGATATCAGCATTCAGAGTTAGTCAAGGTGAAAATTCTAAACACTGACTGCTATTTTCAGAAAAACTGGTGGAAATTCTGAGTATGATTATCTCAGCCATCCTGGGTCTA
Source organism: Myocastor coypus (assembly GCA_004027025.1). NCBI lineage: Eukaryota > Metazoa > Chordata > Mammalia > Rodentia > Myocastoridae > Myocastor > Myocastor coypus. The sequence goes on from PVJA010057175.1 coordinate 1,373, forward strand.
TACTTGCATGCTTTTCCCTCCTTCCTTTTTCCTACTTTTTCTCCTTTTGCCCATCTTCATTGTTCAATCATTAAATTCAGTTTCTTTCTGTTTTACTATATCTGCTATGTCTTTGAGATTTTGTTTATTCTTTCAGGCTCTTATGCTAGGGAGACAATACAATATTTATACATGTGGGTCTGATTTATTTCTCTTATGAGTATAGCCTCTAGTTGCATCGACTTACCTATAAAGGTTTTGAGTGTGTCTTTATAGCTGAGTAGAACTCCATTGTATAAAAATACCACGTATTTTTCATCCATTCCTCAAGTATTGGGCATTTTTTATTGTTTCCAAGATTTTACTATAACAAACTGGTGCTATAAACATGTGTGCACAGATATAGTTCTGGAATTATTAGCTAGAGTCATTAGATAATAGTATAAACATTTTACATATGTGATTTATATACTGATAAATAACTATGCAATATTAAAAATATAAGAAAATGTAAAAATAACAATTGCATATAATGAATGAATATAAGAGTATTAAATATATGAAAATGCTTCCAATTTTTTGTGTGCTTAAAAATTCTTATAACAGCCGGGCGTGGTGGCTCACGCCTGTAATCCCAGCACTCGGGAGGCTGAGGCAGGAGGATCAATGCGAGTTCGAGACCAGCCTGGGCTACAAAAGTGAGCTCAAGGTTAGCCTGAACTGCATAGCGAGACCCTGTCTCAAAAAGACAAAAAAAATAAAAAAATAAAAATAAAAATTCTTATAACAAAATGTTGGAGGGAAAACAATTCTTACAACTTGTCTATTTACAATTAAAAAAACTGTCAACTGACAGGTATGTATTACCGAATACATGAAAAGTTCTGAAAAGTCTGAATGTTGATTGAACCTTTTTTCATTTCTGTGGCTCATAAAATTATCCACATTTTATAGAGGTCATGACTAGAAATTTTTAATCCTACAGATCCCATTCTAAGTGTTTTACATACATTTTCCTTTTTTTTTTTTTTTTTTGCAGGACCAGGGTTTGAACTCACAAACTTGCACTTGTCAGACAGGTACTTGTGCCATGGAGCTATCTCCCCAGCCCTCCTTTCTTATAACTATAAAATTTGCAATTTCATAAACCAAGCATATTTTACTCTTATAATGATAAATTATGAAAGTCTGATATTTTAAACAATTACTCGAGTGTTTCCTCATATCCATTGGTAATTGTGGTTTTGTTTGTTTGATTGTTTGGATTTTGTTTTTTTTCTTTTTGAGACAGGATCTTGCTATGCAGTTCAGGCTGGCCTTGAGCTCACTTTTGTAGCCCAGGCTGGTCTTGAACTCACACTGATCCTCCTGCCTCAGCCTCCCAAGTGCTAGGATTATAGGCATGTGCACCAAACTGTGCGCTTGGTTTTTTTAATTACAAGTCAATTTTATTTAACCAGGACTGTCCAAAAAAAATATTCTGTCAGCCACTCATAACCTGAATTCTGGTGTATGAGATCTATTAAATTATAGTACACATGCAAAAGCCATGAGATATTTCTGTCCTATAATAAATAAGGCAGTGACTACTACTCATTAGTAGCCTTTTGAGTTACGCTATTAAGTCTGCCCTTGCTCCCTTCTTGATGCCAGCAAAGCTCATTTCTGTTCCAGGGACGTACTTCTTGGGATTCTCCAAATACTTGAGCAGTGTGTCCTCTCCCCAGTGATGCCTTTGTTCTAGTTGGCATCTGTGTAAGAGAATCCAGAAGCCTGACCTGTCTTCCACCCAAAGAGACCGTGGAGATTCGGCCCAGTCTTGTGTTTGCCTCCCTTCTCAAAAGTGTGGTATTAGTGGGGTGTGGTGGTGCACACCTGTAATCCCAGCACTTAGGAGGCTGAGGCAGGAGGATCAGTGTGAGCTCGAGACCGGCCTGGGCTACAAAAGTGAGCTCAAGGCCAGACTGAACTGCACAGTGGGACCTTGTCTCGAAAAGACAAAAAAAAAAAAAAAAAAAAGAAAGAAAGAAAGAAAGAAAGAAAGAAAAAAAAAAGAAAAGTATGGTACTGCACACATTTCTGTACAAAAATTTTCTTGCCTTTTTCAACATCACCCATTTTTAAAACTGCTGCAACTTCTATGCCAGGTGTTCGCTGTTCTTCCCTCGTTAGCACAAGGAAAGTTCCAGATCAGAAGCCTGAAGTCTGGCTTTCTAGCAGTAATTATGTTTTTAATATTCAAATACCCACATTTTTAATGCAGTGTATTACAAAGTCTAGGCCCTGAACTACAAAATCATAACAGTGGGGTATAATGGTTAATGCAATATGTCAACTTGAGAAGCTTAGAAGTTTAAGTAAGTGACTCAGTATGGAGCCAGGGTCCTTATTTTGTAAACATCATCATCCTGTGCAAAAAGAAGTCATGGAGATGGTATGAATACTAAGCCTGCCTTAGAAAGTGGCTTATAATATGAGGGAGGAAGATAGACTTGCTCCTCTCACCTACCTTTTCCCCTTGCTACTCTGACTGCCTTCTGCCACCTTGGAGTATTGTCTCTGTGCTATGCCACTCCATCTTGCAGCCAGCTGATTACAGACTGAAGCCTTTACAAATAATGAACTAAATAAATCTTTCCTTCCTTAATTTTGAGTATTGAATATTTTGTTCCAGAAATGAGAGAAAAATAACAAACACTGAATTTGGTACCAGGAATAGGGTCATTGCAGTGACTATACCTGACCATGTAATACAAGATTCTTTTTAAATGGCTTGTGTAGAGTTTGGAAAGGTTGAGATGTTTCCTGAGAAAGCAGACCTGAAACACCTTAGGCTATTCAGTATGGGAGATTCTTGTCAGAGCTAAGAAGATCAGAAAGTAGGTAAAGATTAGGCTGTGGAGATTTCTGCTAGAAAGGAGGACTACACTTGATGTTGGACTCCAGTTGATGTATGTCATGTCTTGGCAAAAAGTTTGCCTGCATTTTATTCATGTCCAGAGACTTTGTCTGAGATGAAGGGCAGCAGACTAATCTGTTAGAGGAAATTTCAATAATGCTGAGGTGGGGAGCAGAGCTTTTAGTCAGATTTATGTTGAGAATCAAGAACAAAGAGCCCAGAAGGATGATTTATACTGTGAGCTAGGCCAGAAAGGAAAATATAGTAAAATAGTAAACTGCAAGATAGAGCTGACGAGATCTTGACTACTGAGAAGGAACAGGAAAATATAAAAGGTGAACTGAGGTCATCAGCTTCAAAATTGCAAAAGTGCAAAATCTTTCTTTGAGGAGAAATGCACAGAGCACAATGTTACAGAATGGTCAAAGATTAGGCAAGCTTTTCCTCAGATTTGGATGCCCAGTAGTCCAGATGCTGGATGCCTATAACCAAGACAGATGAAATCCTGGCTACTGTTCCAGAGGGCATCAGAGCTTGGCATCATCGACATGGTCCTGGTTTGAGGTATATGCAGAATGCAAGAGTTATGGTAGAAGACTTCCATCCTCATGTCAGAAGGCCTGGGAGACCAGGCAGTGTATCCCTGAAGGAACAATGTGTGAGGTTGTGAGTGTTAAGCCGAAGGGACAGTGGAGATGCCAGAATTTTGGAAGAGTCACAAATGTAGATCATCTAAGGAAAGGTGCAAGGATGTTCCAAAGCAGGTCTAAGGGAACTATAACCACCAGAAGTACCACAGGAGTGAAGCCATACAAGTCATTTGGAGCTGACAATTTGTGAGATTACATCATATACTGGATATGGAGCTACAGGACTTAATGTTTGTCCTGATGAATTTTGGACTTCCCTTTAGTCCCAATCTTTGGGACAACTGTGTAAAGGAAGCTCTTACATAAAGGGATATGTACAAATTTTGAGGAGGCAGGGGTGAAATGTTATAGTTGTAATGCAACATAATGTTGATAGAGTTAATACTGGTTCTTAAGGATTGCTAAACCTGTGTTATAATGTCGAAGTTGTGAAATGTTAAGAATAAGCATGTATTTGTAACTGGAAATTTGTCTGGCTGCCAAGTTGACCAGGGGTGGATTACAATGTTAATACGCTGTCGATTTCTGATGCTTAAAATTTTAGCAAAGTGACTCACAGGGGGCCTCACTTGGTAAACATCCTCAGCCTGTGCAAAAGGAAGGCATAGAGATGGTGTGAATGCCACATCCGCCCTAGAGGATGACAGCCTGCTTCCACTATAGGGAGAAAAAGAAGCTTGCTGTCCCCGTCTCTCTTCCTCTTGCTGCTTTTGCTGTCTTCTGCTGCCTTGGAGTGCTGCCCCTGTGCTGTGCTACCCTGCCTTGAAGCTAGCTGACTGAAGACTGAAACCTCTGCCAATCATAAGCTAAATAATCATTTCTTTCCCTAATTTGAGGTGCTGGGTATTTCGTCTCAGCAATGAAAGAAAAGTAACTGTGACATGAGCTGACTGTTTATTCCTGAGCTCAAACCAAGTGCTGTGAGGGAATCAACTAGAAAAGACTTATAATCAGCATTTTTACAAGCATTCCGCTATTTCTCCTACACACTAAGGTTTGGAAATCATTGCTTTAATCAAAACATCTGTTTAAAGACTGCAGATTTTTAAGAAATTGGTTGTTATACATGTCTACACTTGTAGCCTCTGTCTTGTATGCCAGCAAGTGTTCTGTCCTCTTCTTCCTGGCAGTGCAACGCACCAGTGAAAAACCCATATTGTGAGACCAGATTTTCATGTGTTTGCTTCTCATATCTGGTTGTTCCTAACGGTGATCTTCAACAGCCTCTCTGTGGCTCAGTGGCCCTGTCTATAAAGATACAAGGGTAATTAAAATCTCATTGTTAGGCAGAAGTATATAGGTTCATTTTTTAGAACTTACTTAAAATTGTGCTTAATACATAATAAATGTCCTGTGTTTGCTATATACAAAGTAGAAGCCAGGTATGGTGGTGAATGTCTGGAATCTCAGCACTGAAGAAACTGAGGCAGGAAGAACGTTGCAAGTCTGAGACCAGCCTAGGCTACAAAGTGAGCTCAAGGCCACACTGAACTCCGTAATGAGACCATCTCAAAAAAAAAAAAAAAAAAAAAAAATAGAATCAAAGAGCAGCTGCAGCTTCCTGCCCCCAGCCCAGGTGGCAATGTCAACTTCTCCCCAAAGAACTCTTTTCCATCTCTATTTCCAGAACATTATTTTGCATGCTCATTCCAAGGCTTTTCCGCCCTCACTGGGTCAACACTCATGAAGATGAGCACTTGTGGCTTATTTGTTGTCCTACCTCTAGTGCCTCAAACAAGCTCTGACCCATGCCATAGACTCAATACTTGATGAATGAAATAAGTGAGTGAATCTATACACTTGGTTTCACTAACATTTCTCCTTCACGCAGTCCTTCGCTAATACCCAAAAACTCCCTCCCTCCTTGTTGACAATCAGTGTGTCTATGTCAATCTTCCACTTCACCCCCCATTTCTGCCACCACCCAGGAAAATTGAAGCTCTCATACTGCTCAGTCCAGGCCTTACACAATGCAAAAATGTCTTATTTATATTCCAAAGACACTACAGAATCTCCACATATTCTGGCAAGTAAATTATGATCTCCAAACCAAAGGATATTTTTCATTATCTTATTTGACTTCTTTTTAGCACTTCATTCTGTTGACCTGTCACTCCTCTACTCTCCATCTGTTCCACATCTTATCTTAATAAAATAATTCCTTCTCCAGCCCCCATATTCCTCTCCATTTAATTAATCCCTATATTAAGTCTTTTAATGGCACTGATCAAGATGAAATTCAAACTCCTTGGAATGGTTCTAAGTCTAGATCGGTGTACCAGAAAACTTAGCTGCACTAAATGACCCTGTCACAGAACAGAACTGAATGTTCCCTCAATACTTCATTTTTGTCACTTGCTTCCAGTCCTTATAAAAAAAAGTTGTTCACATTGAAAATATATGTATAATACAAAGGAGATACACACCTTGCATAATTTTTCACTATTGTGACATGTGAAAAAGAGAGCAGAAGCAAAAATTAATAAATACATGTAAAATGAAAACTAGAAGACTTTCCAACACTTCAAAAGCCTTTGAAGAGCGACAGAAAGAGGGAAAGAGGAAAAAAGAGAGAAGTAAAGGAATAGAGAGAGGGAGGGAAGGAAAAAAGGAAGGAGAGGAGGGAGAGAGAGAGAGAGACAGAGAGAGAGAGCTTTAGTTACCCGATGCTAATTTTGAGCAGAAGTTGAGTATCCCAGAGAATGTTCTTTTACTCATTCACAGTGAACATAAAGCAAATAGATAAACATAGGAACACAGGGGCTTCCCACCCCTCTGTGGGTGATTCCACAAGCTGGATTCTAGCTCTGTGCTGATTAATTTTTTTTTAAGAATTATTTTTCTCGTTTCAGAACCTTTGTTTGTTTATTCACTCATTTTTATGGCCGGCTCAACCTGCCCCAATGGGAGGGCTGGCACAGCATGTGGTGCCAGGGATCGAACCGCAGTCCCTGAAGCCACCCAAGCTTTCCTAAGCAGGCGCTTTAGACCACTGAGCCATCCCGCCAGGCCCCATATGCTGATTAATTTCTAAAAGCATGGCTCTAACTACATCTTCCTCTCTCTCCATCACTAACATCTGTGGTTGCTAAATTCATCCCAAAATGTGTAACTTTAGAACATGACCTTTCTACTTATTAGCCAGCATTCTGCCAATGTATATTTTAAAAAATCACAATTGAAATTAATAAAGTAAGGGGCTGGGGACATAGCTCAATAGAATAAGCATTTATCTGCCAAGTCGAAGGTCCCACACACACACACAAAAAAAAAAAAAAAAAATTAATAGAGCATGGACTGGGGGGTAAACCTCAGTGATAGAGCCTATGCCAAGCACAAGACCCTGGTTTCAGTCACCAGTACTATTTGGAATTGAAAAGGAAGAGTGGGCATGAGCTAAAGGACAAAGTTAGAAAGAGCATTTGGCTTGAAACACTGGTAAGTCAAATTGCTTTGGAAAGAATGGGCAGATATTAAATTATGGATCTCATTTTTAGGCAGTTTACAAGAATGCTCCTGTTGATATGAAGAAGACAGTACATGAATTCAGTGGTATGTCCTGACTCTAGTGAAAGGTAATTGTAGCAGCAAAACAGCATAAGGAGCAAGATAAGCCGACAACAAAGACAGTCTCAGATTTAAACTCCTTGGGGCCCGGCAGGATTGCTCAGTGGTCTAAAGCGCCTGCTTGGGAAAGCTTAGGCAGCTTCAGGGACCGCGGTTCGATCCTCAGCACCACATGCTGCGCCAGCGCTGCCCTCTAGGTGGGCTGAGCCGGCCGTAAAAATGAGTGAATAAACAAACAAAGGTTCTGAAACAAGAAAAAAATAAATAAATAAATTTTTTAAAAAAATTTTTTTAAATAAAAAAATGAACTCCTTTAGCATCTATGTGGCTTTGCATGAATTCTCATGGGGGTACTGAGTCTCTTATTTCTCCATTTTTAGAACAGGGACCATAATGCCCATCTCATGTGGTAGTGAGGACTGCTGGAACAATGAAGCTCACCTATTCTGAGGAAAGCCAACAAATTTAAGCTATTCTTGTAAGTATTTGTTACTATGTAGTCCTGTGAAATTCAGAGCACATTTCTTTAAATGGTAGCGAATACAAGTAAGTAAAATATTTCTTTAAAACCTTTTTCAGGGCCAGTGAGATAGTTCAGTGGACTAAGCACCTGCTTAGGCAAGAGCAGGGACCTGTTCATTCCCCAGCACCACATGCCACACCAGCCCTGCCCCCTGAGCTACGAAGCTAGCCACCAAGACTGGATGCGGCGGTGCAAGCCTGTAATCTCAGCACTGGGGAAGCTGCGGCAGGAGAATCACTGTGAGTCCAAGCTAGGTAGTGAGACTCTGTACCAAGTATGTATTACAGAAAATCATAAAAAGATAAAACATTTTGATTTTTGGAATATCAGTAAATTTTTCTTTTAGCTTTTTTCAAGAGATATTATTTAATATGAGAAAGTTTATAAAGTACTATAAAAATCCAAAACCCTCTGGAGACAGCCAATAATGATAATGCCTTAACTCAGGTTATTATTCAGAAGAATAGGCAGTCATTTCTTAAGCTATGTTTGATTTTTGAATCAAGTATAATAGATTTTTGCAATTTTGAACTCTTTTGTAATTTAAATCTCTATCAAGTTTTAAAGCACAGAAGTTTGTTAACTGCATATTATTCTCCATTAAAATCTCTGAAATGTCTTTAGGCAATAAGTTTTTAACACTGTACCACTCTGACTTTCCTGAATCCACATACAATACTATTCTCCTCCCAAAGACACAGGCTGCAGATAATACATTCCATACCAGTTAATTAATCTTCGATAGGCACTGTAGTCATATAAGGAAGAAAGCTGGGACAGTTCCTTCCAGAATGGCTGAGACAATTGTAAAAATTGTGCATGTTATTAATGAACTGAACCACTTCAACAGTGTTCAGAATAGCCAACAAATGATAATTCTCCAAAGAGAACAGTCAATAAAATAGACAAAAAGTGTAATAGAAGTAAGTACTTCCCAATCCAACATCTCCATCAGCTGCCACTTCCATTCAACCCGGGCTGTGTAAGTTTTTATTTTTAATGCATGATAAGGTCTCTTTGGGGTCCAAACTCATGAAGCAATTCAAAGAATTTTTAGACTCTCAAACAGAAATAAAATCTGAACAACCACCTAGTAATTTCTTTTACACATAGCTGTAACAATTCCAAAACAAAATTGCTATCTCCTCAACTAGAAAAAGCAAAGCAATTTTATCTACTGCTAGTGAACCTCACAAATAAGTATGTTCATAGTGCTCCCTGAAGGTCCTTATATTGACCATGACTTATGGGAAAAATGACTACATAATTAACTTATCCTTACAATGGTTTAATTAAACATTAAGCTACTTTATGGACTAAACAATGAAGCGGCTGGAAGCAGATAAAGCAGAAAACATATCAATAGCAAGACCATACACTGATGTACACAGGATGAATCAGATATTGGTCTTAAGAACCTTCAAGGGGTTCAGCATATTGATTATAGCACAATGTAACGCTAAAATTATGTTTGGAATACATGTCACTCTTGTCTTTTTGATATATACTGCTCCTTGTGTAAACTCAGTTACTGTCATTCTATCAAGAGTAG
>PVJA010057176.1:0-10543 GCA_004027025.1 Myocastor coypus
CCAATAATGATTAGAAATATTAGCACGTCTATACCTTGTGCTCTGTATAACTACTAGGAGGACAACGATATGCATTGTATCAAATACTGGAAAGGTACTACTAATGTGTTTTGAAACTGTCACATTGTTATTTCTCATTAAATGCAATAAAAATAGAGTAATTATAAATTAAGATCTATTAGAAGCAAGCATGCCTATTTAATTATATGTCCAATCTCACATTGTTATATGTGTTAATCTGAGGAACAGATTTGATCATAAAAATAAAAATCATTGTTAATTTGCTGTTCTTGTTTTAAAAATCTGTAACATATCTGTTGTTGTGTATTATCCAATTTCTGTCTTTGTTTCAGCTATTTGTTTTTTCTTCTGTTCTTACTCTTAAAAATAAAATAAAATTGAAATATATATGTTTATTAAAAAGGAACTTGCAAATAATTAATTTTATGTATCAATTAATTTGCTATATTAATCACTGTCACAACTTATTTTTATCTTATGATACTAAATAAGTCTGGTCATAATCTCTGTAATATTACCTAGTGCTAACAATGATTATTCATGACCTTCATTTATTTTATATATTTCATTATAAATATTTATCATGAATACAATGAATTATAGGAATATACTGCCTAAATCAATTACTAGAAGTTTATTAATAACTGAAATCTGTATATATATGTTTACTTATTCTGTTTTCTATTTTATTTTATTTTTTCATCTCAACATGTTTAATAACAAATAAGAGTTTTTTTAAATTTTCAAAACAAAACAATAACAGAGTAACTATAGTTAGTATATTGTGTACCATTTTTTAAGTAGTCACTCGGAGACAAAGAAGATTCTCCCTTACAAAGAAGAAATAGATAATGGCACCAAATTTTGTTTTGAAGGAACTAAGAGAAGCTAGAAGTAAATGAAGCAAGTGATGTGTGAGAATTTTTTGATCTGTAAGTCCTTCAACATTTGGTATCGTCAGCTTTTCAGTTCTAGGCTGTTAAGGAATGTAAAACAGCATTTCCTCTGCTTGTTTCACGTTTCTCAAGGTACGAGTAAACGAGGAGCACTTTCCATGCTCCTCAGGCGCACGTCGTTTCTTTTCTGTAAAACGCCAATACCGCTCCCTTGCCCAGTTTTCATTTATTACTGACTTACGATACTTCTTCACATATAAATGGTATCACAGTTATGATCTTTCTTACCTATTAAATGTTTTTGCAGTATTTTAAGAAATCATTTTCTGCCCCAATGTGATAAAATGTTCATCTGCATTTTCATTTATAACTTTAAACTTTTTATTCCAATGGCGCATCACTGCTTCTATTCATAACTGTGTAGGCATTTCTAACCAGTTCCATAAACAGAGGAATGAAATAAAAGTTAAAAAATAGGAAAGGAAAAAGGAAACCCTGCCTTTTATAGATGATGTGATTATCTGTTCCAAGTTCTGAAGTGGTTGAATATAAAATTTATACACAGAAGTTGATTCTCCATAGAGAAAGAAAAAAAAAACATTAGAATAATAATAACTTAAAAGATACCACTTAAAATTAAAATACAGAGTATTTGTGAATAAATAATATATGTAAAAAACCACATGTAGGAAATCTAAAACTCTTCTGAAGTATATTTTTAAAAGACTAATAAATAGAGAATTACCCTTGTTCCTCTAGGGGAAGATATCTTAAAGATCTTTCCATTAAGAACTTGAGAGTTAATAAAACTAAGGCCAAAGTATGAAAAGAATCCTTTGTGAAACTCAATTAAGGTGTACAATGGCTAAAATACTTTTTTAGAAAATAAAAATGTGCAGTAGTTATTTATAGATATTAGCTTGTTATCCACATGAGAGGTAAATTTGTGCAGGAGTTAGAATACAGGCCCGTGTACATAGAACTTTGATATTTGACAGAGGTAGCATGCAAGATCACTTCAAGGAGTTATTCTTCAATAGTTGCAGTTTAGATAATGGGTTATCCACAGAGAAAATAATGGATTTTCATGTGTATCTCACATCATATGAGAAAAAAAGAAAAACTTTTCATGGATTAAACATTTAAATGGCCAAGGCAAAGTAATTTAAACTCTCAGAATTAATTTGTTTTACAGAAAATCAAATCATGCATCATTTCTGGGCAGTCAAATTTGTAGTAACAGAATCATATCTGATCTACTTTTTAAGTATGGCACCTATATTTTCTGTGGGACAGAGTCCAGAAAATCCCTTGAGTAAAAACTTTATAAAACTTTGCTGCATTTTATAAAAATTTAATGCAAGTTTTTTTCCCCATTGTTCTTCCCTTTCCAATTTTTGTGAATGATAGGGAAGAAAAAAGTCTAATTCATATAGTATATATTTACCTTTACAAAAAATTGTTTTTCTAAATAATGAAGGATATATTCAGTGGAGACAAAGAGGACATTGAATAGTGTAGAGGAAATTAAGAAGAAGCAACTATGGAAAACTTTGAATCCCAAACACGTACTAGCAACACTTACATGGGACAGCTACTGCAAGTTGACTTTCTCTACACATGTTCTTACTTCTTTGTTCTCACTTTTCACCATTTTCAAAGCTTTGAAGGTAAAAACTCATTTATCATGCATAATTCAATAAATGTTAACAGAGCCCAGGGGGAAAAAAATCATATGATCATCTCAGTAGATGTCAAAAAGTCTTGGGCAAAGTCCAACATCCATTAATGATTTAAAAAAAAAAACCTACAGAAAATTGTAATAGATGCTCTTTATCTCAATGTGATAAAAGCCATCTATGATAAACCCACAGCCAAATCATACTAAATGGTCCAAATCTGAAGGCTTTCACTCCGAATCAGGAACAAGACAAGGTTGTCTGCTGTTACCACTCTTATTCACCATAGTCATGGAAATGGTAGCCAGGGAAATGAGACAGGAGAAAGTAAGAGAACGATGACAAGAAATGAAGAAGTTATGATTTGCAGATAACACGATACTCTATGTAGAAGACCCCAAAACTCCACTGAAAGCTGGCTGATTTATTAACCAATTCTGTAACTTAGCTGGGTACAAAGCCAGCACTCAAAAAGCAGCTGCGTGTGGTGGTGTGTACCTGTAATCCCAGAATTTAGGAGGTCGAGGTAGGAGGATCGATGTGAGTTTGAGACCAGCCTGGGCTACAAAAGTGAGCTCAATGCCAGCCTGAACTGCATAGTGAGACCCTGTCTCAAAAAGACCAAAACAACAACAACAACAACAAAGCCAACCAAACAAAAAACAATAACCTTCCTGTACACAAGTAACAAACTCAGAAAGAAATCAGGGAAAAAACACCTTTTCAAATATCACTCCCCAAAATAAAATACCTAGGAATCAATTAAATGAAAGATGTAAAATTTTCAAATTTACATTGAAAACTACAGTACTCCTCAAGAGGAGATTCAAGCAGATATCAGGAAATAGAATGATAAACCTTATTGTTGAGTAGGAAGACCAGGGTAATGAAAATAGCCATCCTTCCCAAGCTGTTCTACAGACTTCCTGTAACTCCTATCAAAATTCCAGTAGCATATCTCACAGAAATAGAAGAAAACAATCCTGAAATGCATTTGAAAGCAAAGGAGACCTAGAATGCCTAAGTCAATTCTAGGCAACAAAAGCAAGGCAAGGGGCATCACAATCTTGGGCTTTAAATTATACTACAAAGCTTCTGTGCTAAAAACAACATGGTACCACAAAAAGCAGACATGAAGGTCAATTGAAAAGATTAGAAGATACAGAAACAACTCTAGACATACTCAATCGCCTTATCTTTGACAAAGATGCCAAACACATTCACTGATAGAACAATAGCCTCTTTAATAAATGGTGCTAGAAAATAGGCTCTACACATGCTAAAGACTAAAAATTGGTCCCATGTCTTTCACCATGCACTCAAGGCAAAATTCAAAATAGATCAAACATCTAAATATCAAAGCAGAAATATTAGATTTGCTATTAGAATAGGTAAAATCCTTAAATACATTGGTGTAAGCAAAGGCTTTATGAATAAAACACCAGTCTCACAGGTACTACCACAAAAAAATCAACTACTGGGATCTTACCTTATTAAAAATCTTTTGCACATCAAGAGGAATCACCAACAGGGGAGAGACAAGCCACAATGTAGGAAAGATATTTTCCAGCTGTTTCTCAGACAAAGAATTACTACTGAGAACATATAAACAACCCCAAGGGGCCTACCAAATAGCTCAGAGGATTAAGGCACTTGCAAGGAGGCATAGAGGCCAAGGGTTCACTCCTCAGGCCTACCTTGCCTGTCCCACCCCTGGGGTATGATGAGACAGCAATTGAGACTGGGTGTGGTGGCACACGCTTGAAATCCCAGCTCATGGGAGGCTGTAAAGAGGTGGATCACTATGAGTCTGATCTAGTAGTGAGATCCTGATCATCCTGTAGACCCTTCCCTAAAACACACACAAAAAAGAGCCTCAAAATATTAGACCTCCAAAATTTAAAGATCCAATCCCCCAAAAATGGGTATCTGAGATGAGTGTACATTTCTCAGATAAAAACATACATAGAGCAATTACATATGTGAAAAAAATTTTCAACATCACTGGCCGTGTGAGAGTTGCAAATTAAAATAATACTAAAATTCCATCATACCCCAGAAAGAATGACTATTATCAAGAAGCCAACCAATAAAAAATGCTGGCAGGGCTGTGGGGAAAAAGAAACTCTTCTCCACTGTTAGTGGAAGTATAGTTTGGTACAACCACTATGGAAGCCACTGAGGAGACTTTTCAAAATATTAGGATTGGAGTTCTCATTTGACCCAATTATTCCCCTTCTGGGTGTCTTCTCAAAAGAATGAAAAACATCTCACAATCATATATGTGCTGTCATGTTTATGGCAGCATGACTTGTAATAGATTTTAGAAATAACCCAAATGCCCATCAACCAAGAAATCAATTAAAATACATAGATACAGTGGAATCTGTTCAGTAACAAATAAAGGTAAACTGGAGATTTTTATAAATAAATGATGCAACAGGAGAGATAAAATTTTAAAGAGGTAAAAAGGTAAAATTTCAGCTCTTCAGTTTTCAACTAGAAGTGACTGTGTGAGCTGGCGCTGGCCAATGAGATGTAAGCATCTAAATCGATTAGTAGTGTCTGTTCTTTCTCATCCTTTCAGCTCTCTGGAACGCACAAGCTGTGTGTGAGTCACAGCAGCTACTTCTAAGGTGACAGAGCAGGAGATCAAGGGTCCACTTTCTTGGGGCTTTCTTGAGCCTCTGTACATATACTATGTCATTTATTGACCTCCTTCAAACATTTTATCACACAAGTAACATGAACCCATTTTTTTGTTATGTTACCATTTGTTAGATTTGCTCATAGATAGAATAGATATAATCCCTTTCCATCCACTCTTTCTGCAAATAATAACAATTCAGAGATGTATCCAAGCACAGTGATAGCCATACGTTCATATGAATGTGGAAGATCAGGATAACTCTCTCAGACATAATAATTTTGGTAGGCTTAGATTCAACAGAAAGTCATAAGGGAACTGGCTGTGCAGTTAACGTGCTTATTTGAATAAGCATAGAGAGGTTCTCACAATTCTCAAGAGGAGAATGTTCTTTATATGTTCTGCTAGTTTTGTAAAAACTGCTTGTAAATTTGACCACAGAAGTATTAATGTTTTTAAGGGTGTTGACAGCTTTTTACAGGTTACATTCACTAGTGTAAGCCTATAATATTTGAAACAAATAGTAAGTAAATAAACACAAATTCTGGCTAATTGTAAACATACTTCTGGAAATATCGGTGGGGGGTATCAGTGAGAAAATAAAAAAGATAATTATATGCTACCTAAGAAATGGGAACACCTCAGCCAAAATATGCAAAATAGAAAAAGCTACACTCAAGACAAAAAGAGCAACATTAATTCTTTCTACTTTGAAGAAGAAAATTAGAAAATGGGGGAATAAAGTCTTCAGAAATTAGAAAAATGTCCCTAAAACCCTAAAATATAATGCGAAAAATTAGAAGTTATTAACTGGGTATAATGGGGAAAATCCCCAAAATTTATAATAAATAGCAAAAGGCTTTTTAAAAAATAATAAAACATAAGCTTGATTATAAAAGATAAATTTATATGTAAGATTAAAAAGAATATTCATAAGTATGGACAGAGAAGATATTTAAGAGAACTGTTCAACAATATATATTCTCTGTCAACAAATCTGGATACCTAGAAGAAACAGTTGATTTTCTAGCAAAAGATTAAATACCAAATTTGACCTAAAAAAGATGTAAGATTCTGAGCAGGCTAATTAGCAAAGAAAAGTCTGAAAAGGTGAGTAAAGATGTACCATTCAAATAGGTACCAGATGTGGACAGATTCCCAGCCAAGTTTCTATAACCTTTAAAGAAAAGTTTGTTCCAGGTTGTTTAAGTTATTTTAAGCCATGGAAATATCCGAATATCTTCCTCATTCATTTTATAAGTTTCCAAACTTAATAACAAAAATTCATCAAGTGCCAATATAGTAGTCAGACGAAATTGATCTCACTGACTAGTACACTTCAAATTCTAATACAATGCTCCAAAATAGAACATATGACAATAATAATATGTTAGCATTAAGTGGTAACTCAGGAATTCAAAGGTAACTCAAAGTAAGTATAATTCACCGAGATATTAATGAATTTAAGAAATTCACTTAAGATATTCATTTACAGATGAGTTTAGTGAATTCATTTATTTAAGTAGTCCTATAAAGAGATGCTGAAAAGACACTTGAAGAAATAAAGCAGTTTTTCCCTAATTAAAAACTCAGTGTACTTGGGAAAAAAAAACACTACTTAAATATATTAATATGTTTTACTGTATACTTACAACTAATATTCTAAACAACAAAATATTTCTAAACGATAAATATTTTCATTTAACTCAAGAATAAAAATAATAGAAAATAGTTACATACAGTTCGTTGTATGCCAGCATGTTTCTAAGTAATTTGTGTGCATTCATTTTCACAAATATCACAGGCAGTAGATAATAACATTACCTCATGTTAGAGAAGGGCAAACTCAGGCACAGGGAAGTAAACAATTCTCTTGAGTCTGTAAATATTAGTAAGTGGTGAGTTTATCATGAGCTAGGCAGCTGTACCTAAGGATCATATTCCTTGTCATCATGGTGCATATTTTCTGTTACTATGGAAATTCCCATTATCATGGTTTCTACTATTCTATAATTTTAGAGGTGCTAGAAACTATAGTAAAACAAGAAGAATCAATCTGGTAGCCAGGCATGGTGACACATACCTGTAATCCCTGCTCTGAGGAGGCTGAAAGATTTCCAGCCTACTGAATCCAAGGGCAGCCTGAACAACACAGCAAGACCCTACCTCAAACAAGCAGGCAAACAAGTCGATTTGCAGAGAGCTGGAATAAATTAATATTTCCACTGTGTGTCCCCTGAAAACAAAAGGAAATCCTTAGTGAGGTAGCTGAACAAAGGGTAAACAAGTTGATTTCCTCTACTCTTGCAAGAAAGATCTAGAAATGGAGATAGGAAGAAACATTTCATTCACAATGAATGCATACATAAATACATACACAGATGTTGATACATTGTCTCTGCCCCATGATTGCATGAGGCTTTGGGGGGACAACTAGGCATAAACCATAACAATAGGAAAGAAGTTACAAATTGGCAAGCATTTGATAAGAAATTCACTGACATACAGAAGCTATTCTTAATAGTCTATAAAGAAGATTTGAACCAATGGTGGGGTCGTCTCCAGTGGAAGAACTAGTATTTAATATATCCATCATTCAAACTTAACATGCAATGTCAAAGATACTCCAGGAGCAAGACATTTTAAGCTTTGAATAAATTGATCTTAAATTTACACAGAATAAGTGTCCCCAGACTGACAGAAGGATCAAGTGAACAGAGGGCAGTGCGAAAATTTCCCTACTAGATATTCAACATGCTGTGATCAAGGGCTTGGCAGCCATATAGCCTGCTCCTGAAAGCCATGGGAAGGCGGCAGTGTGTTTAAACTCACAAAGGGCACCTGTGGGAGCTGACTGCCTCTCTGCTAGAGACTATAAGCAGAAAGACTACCTACCAGTCACAAAAGGATGTAGCTCAAAAACACTCTTAGAGCTGTTGGGCCTGATAGCTAAGAGTCCACCACAATTGCTGGACAGCTTTCAGAGCTATTAGCTGGTTGGACTCTCACTAGAAAGATTTCAATAGCAGCACTCAATAAGGAAGTCAAAAAATGGGTTGGAGAGACAGCTTGGTAGTATAAGTGCCTACCTGGCAAGCACAGAGTCCTGAGCTCAATCCTGGTATCACAAAGAAAGGGGTGGGGACATATATTATCTCCTGTACCAAACTGGAGTAGTGTTGGAGGTGATCGGTGGTTGGAGCTCAGAGACATCAGTTTTTCCTTGGAATTTTGTGATTTTTGCCCCTGAGGTCCCAAGAAACTTTATTCAGGAAATAGCCCCCCAGCCCCTGTTGGCAGAAGTGATGGTACATTGTCGTAACAATAGTTAAAACCAAGTAACTTTGCTTGTCAAGCAAAGAACATTACCTACATAAGGAAGACTTAGGATATTACAAGAGTAGAGACATTTGCATTGGCCCTGGGGAATATTACAAACTGATATTGAAAGGTTTGAGGTGAACAGGTGAATTGACTTTGGACCTAAGAGGCCAGTGAGCTAGTAAAGAAGGTGTGGGCAATACTCAGGTCCTCGGGCCAAGTGCTTTTGGTTTATGCAGTGAGTTTAGTTACAATGTCTGTAACTTTAGGAACAGCTGAATTCAGCAGTTCTCAAGCTGTCATTAGCTTTTTGTTTTAACTGGCCATTAAAGGCTATTCTACTGAGATATTGCCTCTCTCAGCACCCCTTCTGCCTTGCAGTGAAGGTTTCCAGGCTGTGATTTCCTTCAGTGTCCCCTGGAATAGGACACTGTTTCTGCCAGACCTAGGAGGGAGCAGGGACATAATTTGAGGGGCAATTTACATTTCAGTTTATTACCTCACTCCATGTGGTTCTCCCCAGATAGGAGACTTCCCCTGGTATTATGGGATGGGGAAGTACACTGTATACTGCCTCACTTTTTACTGTACATTTGCAGGTTGGACAATACTAAAAGCACATGTAATTAGCTCAAAATTCTGTATTGTTCATTTCTATTCTCCACCAGGAGTCCAGTTCCAATGCCATTTTCTGGATTTAAGTGTCCTGTCTCTCCCCAGGTCTAGGTAGGACAGTGACCTGGTTGCCAGCAACTATGATGATGAAAAGAAATTGAATCCCTTCCACCCTGAAATTCCCTGAAGTTGTAAAATGGGTATGTGTTGCCCTTTCTATGGGCTTCGATTTGCCCTTGGGGACAGGGGAGACTTGGCTATATCCAGTCATCTTTCTCCTTAAAACAGCTGAGATAAGGCGAGGAGGGGAAGAAAGAATGGGGAATGTGGAAGCAGAGAGGAGCTCCAGGACATTAAGCAACGTTTTGCATTTATATTTGATTTCAAACAGTGCAGCAGCTGCTAACTAGCCCAGTTTCCAATTTTTATGCTCGCTCTCCTGAGCCCCATGTTGAGTGGCAAGATCATTATCAGGGACATTGTCTGTTTCAGCTCTGGGGACCCCTTGTCTGCCATAGCCACAGTTTTTTTTTGCGTAAGATTGTTGAATTTGGTTGGGCCTTTTGTCTACACATGTTTAAGTTGCACATAATGACTTTTTAAATTCCACTTTCATTTGGGTCTATTGCTGTTGCATTATCATGATTACATCTCTTTAAGTTTTTTGCCCAGTTTTAAGTATGGAGTAGGAGGCTGACAATGAGATATATCTACAATCTGTCTGGTTAATTTTCCATTCTCCACTGATTCTTCGGATCACTTTGGAGATGTGACTACTAGTCAATGTTCATGTTTCCCTTTGAGTTTGTGTTTCTCAGGATAATCGCTTAAGGGAGGTCAAAGGTTTCTCCTAACAGGAAAAACTCACTGAGGACCTCAGAGACCTTTTGCTGTCAGTTTCGATGGATGGATCTGTAGTTGACATGATGGCCTACAGTGGGGGCTGAGACAGTAGATGTCTTGTGGCCCCTGTCCTTCTCTAATGGGCATGGGGCTCCCTACATCTTTGACTCGTCGATGATGCAGCTAGAACACTAATGACTTACTTGATTTTTGCCACTGTGACTTTACATTTTCTTTCTTTCACATTCCAAACAGATGTTCATTTCATTTCTATAACTGTTTTCTGAAAGAGCCAGAGCCTTCTGCATTTCCAAGATGTACCTTATCAGTAGTCTTCAATGTGTACGCACCGCCTAGCCTTTTAAGGAGAGTCACCCAGAGAAAAACATTCAGGCTTTCACAGAAAGCAAAATGGCCAAGCAATGGCCATGACTCATCCCAAAGGCTGACACTAACAACAGTTCTACAAAGTACTGCCTATGGTCCCAAACTTAATCCTGAGGGGATTTGACCCTGGAAGA
>PVJA010057177.1:0-10540 GCA_004027025.1 Myocastor coypus
AAATCCAGCAGGGTAAACATTAAATCCCATAGTTCCAACTGGAGAATCCAAAGCAGTCTGCGCTGAGTTGTGAGCATCATGCAACTCTGCTCCTACAGCACTCTTGGTGGTAATTCCCATGGCTTCTCTCTTAGGCTGGCTTTTCTCCCTCTTAGCATGATCCACATTCCTGGCTTTTCTAAACTTCTGGGGTTTCCAATGAATAGGCTTCACACACTCTGCTTCACAAACTGCCCTCTCAGGAGCACACTGCCTGGCCTCCAAGGCCTTCTTCTGAAATCGAGGTGGAAGCCTTCTTAAACTAACAGCTCTTGCATTCTGAATGCACCTAAAACCAATGCCACGTGGATGATGCCAGGGTCTGCTGCCAGCTGGAGCAGTGGCCAGGCTACCTTCTCTCTTGCTTGTAGGGGTGGAGTGCCTGGATTGATGCACACTATGACCTTGATGCCTAGGAACAAATTCTCCATGCCGGCACCATTTTGGAACCTGGTTTGGCCGTTGCCGCCATTCTGGTACTTGAGTCTCTGTGGCCTACTCAAGGCAAAGCCTCTCTCCTTTGCAATTCTGAGGCTGCAAAGCATAGACAGCTGCCACCTCTTGTGATGCCCTCAGGCCATCTTTTCGATTCGCTGGTTCCTTCCCAGCAATGGAGATCCTCTCAGCTCCATCTTTGCAGTCCACAACTTTCCTGGTGTTTCCTTTCTGGCCAAACTCACATTTTAAAACATCCCGATTGGCTATTTTCTCTTTATTTTCAACATAAATCTGGCTAAAAGCCACCAATAACAACCACGCCACTGCCCCAATAGTTTGCTGCTTTGAAATATCTCTTGAAAGATTAATCAGTCCGCCATGCTTAATCTCAGTCTTAGGTAAAGTCTCTTGGCATGAGCAAAATTCTGAAATACTTTCAGACAATCCATAGCACAAATCATCTGGAGTCCAATGACCAATGCTATCCTTTTTCCCAAAAGAAACCTCCTTAACCTGGTCTCTACAGTAAGACCTTCTGTGAGTCTTCTGGTCTAAGCTCTGACCAGAATCACCCAAGCTGAACAGCCAAAGCCGTTCTAGTGCTTTGTTTTTAGCTGACATCTCTGAACCTTTCCTGTCTCTTCCCATAAGCCATTTCCAAAAGCTTATAATCCACATGGTCAGGTTATTCTCAGCAACGACCCCACTTCTCTGGTACCAAATTCTATCTTAGTTACTTTTTACTCATTGCTGAGACAAATACCCGACACTCAAAATGAAGGAAGGAAAGGTTTATTTAGCTCACAGTTACTGGAGGTTTCAGTCCGTGTTCGGCTGGCCCAAGGCTGAAAGAAACAGTGCAGAAAGCATCCAGGTCATGGTGGCCGAACAGCAACAAAATGGCGGCAGAGGTAGCCAACCAAACATGGCAGCAGAGCAACAGCAACAGCCTGAGTCTGTCTCTCTGTCTCTCTTTATATTACATTCTGGCTCTCCGCCTTAGCCCCCGCCTTAGGCTACACCCATAATCCCAGAAGTACTTGAACCTATAATCCCATCAATACTAAAACCCATAATCCCAGGGATCATGAATCAAGTTTCAAACTCTAGAAGTCCCCGCCCAATGACTACATGAGGTTTTCGGGGGACAACTAGACATAAACCATAATAGAAGGTGTGTCATGACCATACATCATGCTCTGTATTACTGTTGTGAGGACAATATACAAGGTGTCAAATGTTAAAAAATTAATGTTTACTGAAAGTGTTAATGTTTAATTATTTGATCAATCTTATATACCTGTATCTATTTTTCTAAACTGATCTGATGATGAAAGTATGTGATATAATCATTGTTAAATTTTTCTGGTTTTGAATTTCTGTACTATATGTACTCTTACTTCTTACTGTTTCTTTCTATCTTTTTTTCTGCTATTTTAGTCTTCAAAAAAATCAGTAGTAACAGGAAAAATAAAGGTGCACTCTTTTACTGGGATCATGGTGTTAAGTCTGGGGGAAAAAAAAAGAAATGATAGCATAAAACTTCCACAATGTAAGAAAATAACCTGGCATTCAGGTAATTGAAGCATAATATCAACTGAAATAAGATCTCACCAAGACCTAAAATAGTCAAGATCACAGAAATCCAGCAAAATAATAATACATTAAAAGCCACTAGAGAAATGTAAGATATATTTATTAGTTTTCATAAGAATAATGACAGATTTTTCTTCAGAAACCAAGTCAAGAAATGCATAGAACAGGTGATTCAAGTCCTCCATGAAAATAAAATAATAATCCAGCCCAGACTGCTTTACCCCACAAACCTGTCTTTCAAGTATGAGGGAGAAGGGAAATACTTCCTTCACAAAGAGCAACTAAAGAACTTCATGATATCAAAGCCAACCAACCCCACACAGTGTACCAAAAAATATTGTATAGAGTGCTCAAAATGATCCAAACTCCATGTACAAAAACAGAAAGAACCCAAGGAACAGAGCAACAAACTAAACACAGGAAAAAAGGGGTAAACAATAGTAGATAAAAAGCTTGTCAATCATAAATCAAGACATTTCAATTATAATCATCAATGTAAATGGACTTAATTCTCCAATTAAAATAAATAGACTGGCACAGTGGATTGTTCAACAAAACCCAACAATATGATGTATACAGTAAACACAGATAACGCATGAAGAGAGTCCTAGATTGAAAGTTAAAGGATGGAAAAAAAAATACTTGATGTCCTAGTACCTCAGAGAAGCAGGGGTATCAATCTCCGTAGATAGTCTGAACTTCAAACTAAGATTGATCAACTGAAATGAAGAAGGCCAGTACATACTGCTTAGGGGAAAAGTTCAAGATGAAGAGGTAACACTTATAAATATGTATGCATCCAACATAGGAGAACAAAGCTATACAATGCAAATCTTACTTGACATGAAAAATCTAATATCCAATACCACAGTCTTTTCAGGAAACGTTAGCACACCTTTGTCACTAAACAATAGGTTAAGCAGACAAAAATTTAGCAAAGACATAGCAGATCCAAACCAGTACTATGAAAAACTGGACTTAGTGGACATACACAGAGTTTTCCGACCAATCACTTCTGTGTACATGTTTATTTTCAACTGCACATGGGACATTTTCTAAAATAGACTACGTGTTATTCCGTAAGTCATGTGTAAGTATTTGCAAGAAAACATAAATTACCCCATGCATATTATTTTACCACAGTGCAATGAAACTGGAAATAAATAATAAAAGAATTCACATGAACTCCAGGAAAACGTGGA
Organism: Myocastor coypus; assembly: GCA_004027025.1. NCBI lineage: Eukaryota > Metazoa > Chordata > Mammalia > Rodentia > Myocastoridae > Myocastor > Myocastor coypus. The sequence goes on from PVJA010057177.1 coordinate 3,276, forward strand.
AATTAAACAGCATCTTCCTTAGCAACTAGTGGGTTACAAATGAAATTAAACATGAATTTAAACAATATTTACAATTTAATGAAATTTCAAACACAATCTCGAAGAATTTATGGGATGCAATTAAAGCACTTCTTGGAGGGAAATTTATAGCTGTGACCTCACACATTAATAAAACAGAAGAGGAACAAATAAATACTCAAATGCTGCACCTAAATTATCTGGAAAAGCAAGAGCAAATAAAACTTAAACCCCAAAGAAGGGAGGAAATTATAAAGATTAGAGCCAAAATTAATTCAATCGAGATAAAGTAAACAATACAAAGAATGAACGAATTGAAAAGCTGGTTCTTTGGAAGATAAAATAAAATTGATAGGGCCTGGTGGGATGGCTCAGTGGTCTAAAGCGCCTGCTTGGGAAAGCTTGGGCGGCTTCAGGGACCGCGGTTCAATCCCCGGCACCACATGCTGCGCCAGTCCTGCCCGCGAGGCGGGCTGAGCCGGCCATAAAAATGAGTGAATAAACAAATAAAGGTTCTGAAGCAAGAAAAAAAATAAAATAAAATAAAATAAAATTGATACACCATTAGGTAATATTATCAAAAGAGCAAAGAAAAGACTCAAATTTAAGAAAGAAGGAATAAAAGGGAGTAATTACCACAGAACCAGTGAAGATTCAGAAGATAATAGCTATTTGACAATCTATACTCTGACAGTATTGAAGACACAGATGAAATGGACAGATAACTAGAAAGGTACAATTTACAGAAACTGAATCAAACAGAAATAAGAACTTTCAATAACCCAATTGCAGCCAATGAACTATAAAATAGAATAAAAAACCTACTGATAAAGAGAAGTTGAAGTGCTTATAGACTCACCACTGAATTCTACAAGGAATTTTCCGAAAATGAAATCCCAATACTCCTCAAAATCTTCAATGAAATTGAAAAGGAAGCAATCCTCCCAAAATCATTCCTGGAAGCAAATATTACACTGATAACAAAATTAAAGAATTATGGAACTAAAAAATGAGAACTGCAGCCCCATCTTTCTCATGAACATAAATGGTAAAATCCTCAATAAAATCCCAGCAAATACAATACAGCAAATCATTAAGAAGATTATACACCACACTCAAGGAAAAATTCATACCAGAAATGTAAGAATGGTTCAATATAGGCAAATCTATAAATGTAATATACGATATCAATAGAGCAAAAGCCAAAACCACAGCATCATCTCAATTCATGCAGAAAAGGCTTTTGACGAAGTTCAACACTAATTCATGTTCAAAGCTCTACATCAAATTAGAATAGATGGCCTCTAACTCAATGTGATAAAAGCCATGTATGACATTTCAAGGGCTAGCATAATTCAAAATGGGTAAAACCTGTAGTCTTTTACTTTTAGATCTGGTATAAGACAAAGGTGTCCTCTATTACCACTCCTATTCAATATAGATCCTTTTTCATTAGGTAGAGCTATCAGCCAAGAGAAAAATGAAGGGAATAAAAATAACGAAAGAAGTTAAGCTATCATTCTTCCAGAAGACATGATAGTCTATTTGCAAGACCAAAAACACACCACCAAAAAGCAGCTAGAATTAATACACAAATTCAGTAACATAGCACGATACAAAGTCAACACCCAAAAATCAATAGAATTCCTCTATACAGATAACAAACCCACTGAGAGAGAAATTAAAGAAACAATACCTTTAACAATTACTCCATCGAAAATGTAACACTTAGGAATTGACCTAGCAAAAGAAGTAAAAGAAGCCGGGCGTGGTGGCTCACGCCTGTAATCCCAGCACTTGGGAGGCTGAGGCAGGAGGATTGGTGCGAGTTCAAGACCAGCCTGGGCTACAAAAGTGAGCTCAAGGCCAGCCTGAACTGCATAGCGAGACCCTGTCTAAAAAAAAAAAAAAAAAAAAAAAAAAAGAAGTAAAACATCTTTTCAATTAAAAACTATACTACGCTGAAGATTTCATAAATAGGGAAATATTTCCTACTCCTGGCTAGGAAGAGCCAGCATTGTGAAGATGGCCATATTTCCAAAACTGTTACACAGATTTCATGCAGTCCTTATCAAACTACCATTATCATAACTCACAGAGCTGGAGAAATCATTCCTGAAATTTATTTAGAACCTGGAAGGAGCTAGAATAGAGAAGAAATCCTGGGCAACACAGTTAAGAAAGGAGGCATTACAATTCCTGACCTAAAGTTTTACTACAAAGCTACAGTGATAAAATCAGCATGATATGGGCCAAACAATAGACCTGAGAATCAGTGAAATAGAGTGGAAGACGCAAAAGCAAATACATACACACTCAGCCAACTTGTCTTTGACAAAGGGTGTGAACATATTTAGCAGAAGAAAGATAGCCTCTTTAACAAATGCTGCTAGACAAATTGGCTCTTTAACTGCTGAAAATTAAAAATGTTCCCAGGTTTAGCACATTGCACTAAACTAAAGTCAAAATGGATTAAATATGTAAATATTAAAAGAGAAATACTAAATCTCCTGGGAGAGAAAGTAGGGAGAAATCTTGAAGACCTCAAGGTATGCAAACAGTTCCTGGACAAAAATCAAAATGCACGAGTAACACTTGAAAGAATTGACAAATTTGAACTCCCCTTCTTGAGAAGTTTATGCATGTCAAAAGAAATAACCAACAGAGTAAAATGACAACCCACAAATACATATTAAAAAACTTAACTAGAAAGTATTCAGTCAAAGGACTTCTATCTATAATTTACAAACAACTAAAAAGAGTAGGGCCCGTAATTTAAAGACCCAATCCAGAAACGGGAATTGAGATGACCACACACTTTCAGACAAAGAAATAGTAGAAGATTTTCAATATATGAAAAAATGCTCCACATGGCTAGTCATTTGTGAAATGCAAACTAAAACATCACCTAGATACCATCTCACCTCAGATAGAATGGCTATAATGAAGAAATCAAATAACAAATATTGGAGAGGCTGTGGGGAAACAGGAGCACTTTTCTACTGCTGGGAATGCAGACTGGTGTAACCATTATGGTAATCACTGTGAACACTCCTTAAGAAATTAGGACTAGAAATCCCATGCAATCCACCTATCCCTCTACTGGTAATTTTTCCAGAAGAACTGAAGGCTTCATATTATAGTGATGTTTGTGCTCCTATTACTATAGCACTATTTCTGATAGCCAAACCTTGGAAACAACCAAAATGTCATCATCTGATTAATGGTTGAAAAAGATGTGTTTTTATATAATGAGATATTACACAGCTATAAAGAATGAAAACCTTGAAGCTTTCATATATAAGTAGATGTATCTTTTTTTTTTTTTTTTGTCTTTTTGAGACAGGGTCTCGCTATGCAGTTGAAGCTGGTCCAGAGCTCACTTTTGTAGTCCAGGCTGTTCTTAAACTCGCACCAATCCTCCTGCCTCAGCCTCCCGAGTGCTGGGATTACAGGCGTGAGCCACCACGCCCGGCTCAAGTAGATGTATCTTGAAGATATACTCCTAAGTGAAACAAACCAGACTTACATTTGTAAATTCTGTATAGTGTCCCTAGTGTAAGAGCTCAAAAGAAGATATATGGAAGGCATAACACAGTAAATTGAAATCAAGGACTTAAGGATTAAATAGGGAAGAGAAAGCAAGCAGAAAAATTAGGAATCCTGGCAGGGCCAAAACCATGCAATTAGATACACAGGATAAATTACATAAGAGTTCTAAGAATCTCCAAAAGCTTTTTTTCCACACGGAGGACAGCAATGTGTAACACCAAAACTATGCTTGGAATGCCTGTAATCCTGATCTTTTACAAATGTCACTTAAATTTTGACTATACTCTCAGGTAAACTTTTTTAAGGGTAATAAAAGAGAATAAAAGAGAAGGAAAAATAAAACAGGATTGACCTGCTACAATTTTGCATATGCTTAGACATCTAAATTTCTGTGTAAAAATGTGCAACTGCTTTTTTATAACATTCTATAGGGATTTATTGCAATACCCATGATTGATGGAAAATATCAGTTACACTTTAAGTCTAAGGCATTTGGTATTCAGAAAGACAGTAATGTTAAGTTCAAGTACCTATGTCATAGAGAAACAGTATCACTAAGCTCCTCTTCTGGGGGGTTGAGAGCTTAAGGTTGCAGTCCGAAAATTTAGAGAAAAAGAAGGGCTACAAAGATAGCCAATATTTTGTCCTTAGCCCTTCAAGGTCAGTGAAGACTCAGGACATGGGAGCACCTGTACTGTAACATGCTATAACTCAGTGACTTCCCAAATTTTCTGTTCAAGGAGATTATGCGGCCACACAGGAAAGGGATTGACAATGTATAGTGTGTCTAAATAGCACATTCTCATCCAGAGGGAAAACATTCTCTGAGGCTTTCACTGGGAATAAACTGGTCAAGCAATGTCTGTGATTCATCCAGATGGTTGACACTGACAAATGTCCAAATGCTGTATGTGGATTCAAATTAAATCCTGAGGGGATTTGATTGCACTTGTCAGAATCAAAACTTACGTATTTTGTTCTATAGGTCTTGCTTTAACTTGGAATTAACCATCCAGCAGAAAAGTTTAACCACAAAGCATAAAATGTAAAGCCCAATAAGTATGCTGATCTGTAAAAGCCTCAAGTGAGTAACTTCTGACATTGTCAGTTCTTCAGTTCTGCAGTTAACCCACTACAATAATGGACTATTGTACTATATGTATATATATATATATATATATATATATATATATATATATATATATACTTTATCTTAGCTCAATGAGAAAAAAAAATATTTGTATGGTTAGTGTTTTAAAAAGTTACCAAGCCAGGCGTGGTGGCACACACCTGTAATCCCAGCACTCGGGAGGCTGAGGCAGGAGGATTGATTCAAGTTCGAGACCAGCCTGGTCTACAAACGTGAGCTCAAGGTCAGCCTAAACTGCATAGCAAGACCCTGTCTCAAAAAGCCAAAAAAAAAGTTATCATATATTCCTCTTCTACTCTGAATAACTATTATAAAGACAGTAATATGCACTGTATTAATTATTGTGGCTGTCCTACTAACTTGTATGGAAACTATCTGATTGTTATTTCCTGTGAAAAGTTATAAAATTATATAATATTTTTTTCTGAATGAAAATTTCTGAAATATCTTAAAAATGTAGAAACTATGACAGTAAACTCAGATTTCAAAAGAAATATAATTTTGAATAAAAAGAGTTGCGTTTCATTACACAAATGGATTTCAGGAGATTTTCTAATAATAATGGCAAAACATGATTCAGGATATTGTAATCTAGTTGGCTTTGAGGCAGTGTCAAATTAGCAAGAAAGTGCACACATATATGACATCAACAATGGCATGGGAATTGATGCTTGGCTGGTGTTTCTATTAAGCCTTTCGTTCTAACAACCTGGATTCAAGAGGTAGGTAAGTTCTGCAATATTAATTCTGATTTCATTCATGTATACCTGAGCAGACCTCAAATATAATGTGCTACCAGGCAAACAACACTGTGACATAGGCATCCATTTATGATGTCATACAGTTTTGCATGTCACAATGGTCTGGTTGCTGTACAGCCACAGGTAAAGCCTTCAGAACTACGAGGGCCTGCAGAGTCAAGTCAGGTAGCCTCAAGAGACAGTCCTCTGAGTAGTGGCTGATTCCTCGTGAGTAGACCCTTTCCCATAATCACCTGAGGGCACAGTTCAGACATGGCTTGAAAAGAGGTTGGGGAGGAGGGAAAGAATTTGCCCAATGGTCTGGAGAGCTTCCAGGAAACCTTTTTCAGTTTGTGACTAATGTTGCGTTTTGAAAGGCTTTCATGTGGGGTTCAAAGTAGAGAGACCAGAATACTCCGAAACTTGTGGGGACAATAGAACTGCACATTTCCTAAACCTAGTTTTTCTTAACTGCACTTATTCCTACATTGAATAGTTACATATAATTGGGAACAGATAGCAGGAAATGGGAGGACAGAAACCGCTTGCTTTCCTATATACTCAGCCTCAGTATTTTCACATATGGTATGTCTTACATGTGGATCCTACATGAATGCCTTTCATTGTCCTTTCGATATTCAATTGAAGTGCTAAAATTTAGAAGATGTGGAGGTATAAACTGTTCATTTCAGGTCCAATATTTTGATCATTGCTTCATTCTTTATTGATAGCTTGATGGGATGAGTCATGTTATACATTTATGTTATATATGCTTGCAGTTATATCATTGCATAGTTATGGAGTTGTATACATATACTTATATTTATATGTGTATATATGTATATTTCAGTCATTCATTTATTTAATTACTTATTTATTGATTTTTTTTTCTGTTTTGCAATTAGAAATGCTCTTTTCTGTAACCTCTGTATGTTTGAGTACATAATATGCTATCGAATTTTGGTCAAGTTTCCTATCTTTCTCTTTAAAATAGTGAATGCTCTAGATATTGGTGTAAGTTTTGCATACTGTGCAGTTTGGCCTGAGGTTAATGTCTGTTCCTGTCTTACCATCAGGCAATAGTAGGAACTATCCACAGAATATTCTCTGATGACATCAGCATTGTAGCAAGTGGTCATTAAAAAGAAAGTGGCCATTGATGAAATTTTTCAATAAGTAAACCAGTGATACAGCAGAGAATATATCTCAGGTTCATGATATGAACAAAATGAGATTAGGAATGATGATGCAGCTTGGCGACCTCCTCAAGTAGCCTGTACATTAGGAATTCGATGACTGGATAGATGTTGGAAAATTGGAAGGCAAATGAAACCCACAAGTTTTTCAATCGTTGGAGTAGCTAAAACTATTGAACAGGAAATCAGGACATAGATAGTATGCTCAATGCGAAAAGTTTAATAAGAAAAGATGAAGTATAGAAAAGGGTCCATGGAAGAGAAAGCAATGGTACGTATTTGGAGCTTTTGAGGTGATAGTCCAATACTAATGATAAGCTCCAAGTGGAAGGATAGGTAGTCTCCAGGGTAGGGAACATCTCCCATTCATTCTCTAAGTCCACCTAGTGCTTGTTCCTTGCTTTTTCAAATTTCTTATTCATTTTAATGAGAAAAAAGAAAAAAATAGCCATTAAACAGTCTCAAAATAAGTCAGTAGGATGGTTACAATAGTTAATACAATTCATATTGCTATCTTTATAAAGTAGTTCCTCAGAGCACAAGACACAAAATGATATCTTGTCTAAACAATACCATTACATGCCGGGCGTGGTGGCGCACGCCTGTAAT
>PVJA010057178.1:0-10532 GCA_004027025.1 Myocastor coypus
TTCTTCTTCTTCTTCTTCTTCTTCTTCTTCTTCTTTTTCTTCTTCTTCTTCTTCTTCTTCTTCTTCTTCAGCTTATTTTATGTTATGGCCAGTTCAGCCTACCTGGGGGTGAGGGTGGCACAGCATGTGGTGCCGGGGATCCAACCTTAAGCAGGCTCTTTAGACCACTGAGCTATCTCACTGACCCAGGATTTTGCTTCTGAGCACACCCTAGGCCAGCTTCACGCTAAGCCCCTGACAAACACAGTCTCCTTCCCCGTTTTGAACAACGCCAGGAGGGAGATGCTACCTACTTCCTAAGCGAGAGAACTGAGGCCCCACTTAGTTGGTGAAGTGGTTCATGGGCACACAGACACAGGGTTTGAGCCTGCACCCTTAACATCCAGGCTAGCACCCACCTATGGAAGTATACCATGAGGCACATGTTATTTATTTATGTTTGGTACCAGGAATCAAACTCTCAAATTCACACTTGCCAGGCAGGTGCTGCGCCACTGAGTTATATCCCAGTTGCTCGTATATGGTCTTTAAAAATTCTGACATCCACATTAAAACATAGGATGAGCTGGGTTTAGCAGCGCATTCCTATAAACTCAGTACTCTGGGAAGCCAAGGCAGGAAGATCTGAGATAGAGACCAGTACTCTTCCCCCACCTCCCCCTTAGTCTCAAGATAAACAGAGCCAGACATGGCAGTGTACACATGTGATCCCAGCTGACAACGGAGCAGCACTATGAGGCTGAGGCCAGCCTGGGCTACCTAGTACAAGGTGAGCCTCAAACTGCACGGCTGTCTCAAGAAAACAAAAGAAAAGAAAATAAGAAATAGCGCTGGGAGGGGTTGGGGAGATAGCTCCGTGGCACAAGTGCCTGCCTGGCAAGTCCAAGGTCGTGAGTTTGAACTCTGGTCCCGCCAAAAAAAAAAGAAAGAAAGAAAAAAGAAATAGCACTGGGGACGCAGCTCAGTGAGAAGGCCCTGTGCCACAAAAATCAATCAATAATAAATCCTTGTACTTGAGAGGCTGAGACAGGAGGATCAGTGTGAGACCCTGTCTCAAAAAGACAAAAACAAAAAACAAAACAAACAAACAAAACCACCCCCCCCAAACAAAAACCCAAATGTCTTGGGGTTACAAGGCTTGTGACACCACGACCAGTTTCAATCATGTCAGCATGCCCCAGGGGGTGGGGCCGGCATAGTACACCAGGGAATCAAACTCCAGCTGAGTTTTCCCTAAGCAGGTGCTTTAGTCTGCTGAGCTATCAGCCCAGGAGACCTTGTTTCAAACAAACACTGGAGTCTGTAGCTCAGTACAAAGGTCTTGGGTTCAGAGCCGGGCACAGTGGCACACACCTGTAATCCCAGCCCTTGGGAGGCTGAGGCAGGAGGATCAGTGTGAGTTTGAGACCTGAACTGCATAGCAAGACCCTGTCTCAAAAAGACAAAAACAAAAAACAAAACAAGCCCAAAACACCAAATGTCTTGGGCTAGGGCATCCCCAAGACCGGAACCCTAAGGGGTCCACAGAGTGCTCAACTTAGCTCATCCAAGCATAGATGCTCATCTCCCTGTGGCATCATTTTCCTGTGCAAATCACAAAGGTGTGTCAGAGAGAGCTGCAGAGGGCATGAACTGAACCAGGTGTCTGGGGTTCCCTTCCGGGGTTCCCTCCTGCTCCTGCATGACACAGACATGGCTAATCGGAGGCAGCTGGGATGGAGGCCTGCCACTCACCACTCCCACAGATAGGGAGGGTGACTCAAACTGAATCAGGCTCAGGTGAGGTCACCCTGTCCCTAGCGTCCTTGGAGTGCCTGGGTACATGCCTGGCAAGAATGACGGTGAGCTGGACTCCCAGAAAGCAGGGGCCACTGGAGCAACCTGAGCCGAGAGAAAATGAGCCTCAGCAGGAAGTAGCTTCATTTTCATTGTGATCATTTTGTTTTTTGGTTTCTAAAGACAGAGTCTCCCCAGGCTGACCTCGAACTCACAGCGACGCTCCTGCTTCAACCTCCTCAGTGGTAGGATTACAGTGTGCACCACCACACCCAGCTGGGCCTGGTATTTCTGAGCTGGGAACCCTCTTAAGCCAAGAAACAGTGAGACCAGGGACCCAAGCTTTCCCAGTCACTTGGCTACCTCCAGCCTCCTCTGTGTGGTGTGTGGGGACTGAGGCAGCCCACGACACCTGCCTGCCATGCATATGAGTTCCTGTGGCCTTGTCCTTTGTGTCCTGTGGCCCTTCCTGGTATTGGGTCTCCTAGAGGTGGGTGCACTGCTTTGACACTTTACACCATAAGTAGGACTCCAATTCTGACAGACGCAGTGTCTAGTAGGTATCTGTTGGTGTAATGATTCAAGGCTCAGGCAGGGGCCTGGGGGTGTGCCTAGAATCCCTGCTACTCAGAAAACTGAGGCAGGAGTCTCTCTCTCCATCTTCTTTTTGACACAGTGTTTTACTAAGAAGCCAAGGCTTGCCTCAAACTCACTATGTGGTCCAAAGTGGCTGCAAACTCTAAATGATCTTCTTGCTAAACCTCCTGAGTGCTGGCACGGCAGGAGGGAGTGCTCTGCCACACCCAGCTAGCGAGAGCCTAGGAATTTGACATCAGCCCCAGCCCATCTCAAATAATAATACAAGAAGCCCTGGGTGGGATTTTTTTTTGTCCTTGTAACCCCAAGTGTGGAAGCTTCCGGTCCAGCTAGCCGCTGGCCCCCACTCCCTGCCTTTGTTGGTACACGTGAGATTATAGGTGTGAGGCCTGGGGCCAGCTGCCAGTCCACACCCAATTCCTCCTGTCTCCAGCACCCCTTTTGGTTTTTCAACATGGGTCTTGCTTTGTGCCGTCAAACTCACAGCAATCTTCCAGCCTCGGCCTCCTGAGGGGCTGGATTTACAGGCATGTACTACCGTGTTTGGTTCCCTGCACCCATCTCCAGCCCTGTTGCTACTTTTTGTTTGTTCATTTGTTTGTTTTGTGTTTTGGTGCTAGGATTTGGGTCCCAGTCTTCACACTGAGCTACACTCCCCCCACACACCCCTGCCACTCACCAGTGTCTCATTAAGTCACTAAATTGGCCAGGGTAGGATTAAATTTGAGATGCTCCTGTCTCAGCTTCTCAGAGTGACATTTTGTCCTTATGGTCACATTTCCCTAAATGTATAACGTGAGAAGTCTCATGTCCCCAGAGAGCCTTTCTCGGAGACAGGGCACAGGCTGATGGGAAGGTGGAGCTACGGAAGACCACTCAAGGCCAAGGAGAGGCACGAAGCTGTGGAGAGTGTGACGCTGCGCCTCCTGGGTGCACCTGGGTTTCCAGATCAAGCCAGCACTGGAGCATCCTGTTCCTACGCCAGTAAGTTCCCTTTGCAGTGGAAACCAGCTTGAGTCAGGATCTCTGTCAATGCATCAGCCAGGGCGCACCACGCACGGGAGGCACTTTCTTCCCTTCTCTGAACTTCAGTTTCTTCATCTGTGGAATGGGATGACAGGGACAGTGACAGTATTCCTCAGAGAAAGGAAAGGTTATGCTGATGAGTCATAGGGCGGAGTAGGGCCCAGCACCACATCCTGCTGCATACAAGGGACTCAAAAGCACCACGTCACAGCTCAGCAGTCTACAAGCCTGCCTAGGCAAGTGTAAAGAACCTGGTTCAATCCCCAGTACTGCATGCCATACCCTGGAACTCCAAGCCAGCCACCAGGACCAGGTGTATAATCCCAGTGCTGAGGAGGCTGAGATAGGAAGATCACTACAAGTCTGCGCTGCTTGGTGAGACTCTGTATCAGATACATAAAATTAAAACAAAAACCTAGCTCTGCTGGGGCTGTAGCTCAGTGGCACAGTACCTGCCTGGCAAGTACAAGGTCTTTTCTTTTTCTTTCTTTTTTTTTTTTTTTTTTTAACTTTATTTATATTATAGCCAGCTCAGCCTTTCCTGGGGGTGGGGCAGTCGCAGCATGTGATGCCAGGGATTGAACCTTGGTCCCAAGGGTTGCCTTAGCTTGCCTAAGCAGATGCTTTAGACCACCAAGCTATCTCACTGGCCCCAAGTACAAGGTCTTGAGTTTGGTTTCCAGTATCAAAAAAAATCCCCAAACTGATACTCAGCTTTTAGGTGCCGTTAACTGTTTGTTGACTTTGTAGTCAACAAGAGCTCTTGGGCTGGCGAGATAGCTCAGCTGTCTAAAGCACCTGCTTAGGCAACCACAGGGACCCCAGTTTGATCCCTGGCACCACATGCTGTGCCAGTCCCCCCACCCCCCTAAGGCAGGCTGAGCCAGCCATGACATAAATAAAGTAAAATTTTTTTAAAAAAGAGCTCTTGGGTAGAGAGGCTGAGTGTGGTGGTGTACATGTGTGATCTCAACACTTGAGAGGCTGGGGCAGGAGGCTCGCTGAATTTGAAGCCAGTCTTATCACATAGTGAGACCCTGGCCCAAACAAAACAAAACCATCATAAGGGATCTCAACCTCTTCCTATAGCTCCATAAGGTCCTTAAAATTGAGGGGGGTGCCCATAGGCAGCTGAACACTCCCAGGTGGCAGCACCAAGAAAAACTCTTGTGGTATTAGATTAGTTTATTTTTCAGGGGTTGGGGCTGGAACCCAGAGCGCTAGGCCTGCTAGATCACACCCCAGAGCCCCCCAACCGCGCCCTAGCTCCTGCAGCCTTTGATTAGTTTCCACGATCCTCACAATTTAATCAAACCCGTTTTACAGAGGAGGCGAGGTCCAGGCTGAGGTCAAGTCCAGTGCGGGCTCCTCTGGCTCAGCGCGGGGGGCGGGGGAGCGCTCCAGACTTCCCGCTCCTTCCGTGGGAACTTTTCCCCACTGGCCTGGCGTCCCTCTCTGATCTCGGTAGTCAAGGCCCTGTCACCATCTCTTCGCGGTTAACCCCAGGGAGAGCCTGACGCACTTCTGCTGAAGGAAACCACCGAACGTTGTCACGCTCCGCACGAGCCCTTCCGGGCAGCAGGAGCCCGCAGGGCACCTCCTCCTCCCCAGGTCCCCACTCCTCGCTGCTGGGAACTCAGCTCCCGCGGGCTGTGCCCACATCGCCACCTCGAGCCTCCGCACTCCATCTTTACCGTGGAGCGGAGGCAGCACCCACTTAGCTCAGGGTCGCCTGAGGGAATTAGAGAGAGAACGTCCCTGCGATGTACGCACAGCGATGGCACAGACAGGCTCGCCCCGAGGAAACAAGAGGGGCAGGATGGCGCGCCCGTGCGCAGGTCGCGGTGGAGCGGGGCTCGAACCTGTGCGGGCAGCCAAGCCTGCTGCTGATGCGCTGGGGAGAAACGCTGCCGCCCGGCCCACCTGCCAGCCCAGCCCCTGGATGCTCTGCCCGGTGCCGCCTCGGAAGCCCAGGCTCCACTGACTCCCAGAATCGGCTCCCTCAAAGCCGAGGAACCACAAAAAGGGGCGCGGGTAACCTGGAGGGAACCCAGTCATCCTAATCGCTCCGAGGGTGTCTCATCCAGGCAGCTTTCGGTTGGTCCTTTTTGACGACGGAGGCGGGAATCTAAACCTTACTAACCAATGGGGAAAGGGGTAACCACTTGGTTACCATAGCAACAGATTGCTTTTTTTTCCCATCCCAAAATCTTCCCCTCACCCCCCCACCCCAGAGCGTATGATATCGGCCCCCAGTACCCTACCACCCACCGGAATCTCTGAATGCTTGAGATTTTCAAGAGAGGGCTGCCCAGAGGAGAAACATTAAGTGGGGGTTCCTCTCAGGCACAGACAAGACCAATTTAGGGGAATGGGGTGCGTGTGGCACAGTAGGGGCAGTCTTAGCTGACACTGAGTTGCTCTGTAAGCAGATCAGGGCTTCCATGCCAGGACCCACCTACTACAGGGTGGGGACGAAGATGAGGCTGAATTGTGCATCTGACGTTCTCCTCCGTCCAGGATGGGAACAGAGAAGCCAGGGTCACCAAGGCCATCCACTTGCTGCTAGGCAGTTTGTGCCCTGCCTTAGGTATGGTCATGTCCGGTGTTGGGTGTTTATTAACCTCCGACTCTTCCTAGGAAAGAGGAAGGTGACCAGGTTCATTCTGCCCATTTCACAGATGAGGAAATTGATGCCTACCTGGGAAAATATCTCACCCTTGGGCCCTGGGGCCTGGCTTTGTGCCCAACCCAGGCTCTCAAGGCCTTTAATTCCCCACTGAGCTGGTGCCTCTCGAAGAGCCCTGTGCCACAGCCTGACATTGTCCGCCTTGCTGATGGTGCAGTCTTCTGGGGCCGTTGAACTCACAGGAGGCAGGTGGGGCTCTGAGAATGTCCTCCTCCCTGGTCCTGGGTGGGGTGATGATATTCTCCTATTGGTCTTGGGCATAGCTCTGGGCCAGCCAGTAGGACCATGGGAGCTGTTCTGGTGCCCTATGGCTTTCCCTGGCTTGGCTGTGAGCTTCTGAATGGCAGGGCGTTTTTCACCCACTCTGTCCCTGTCCCCGGTGAGAAGCCTGGTACACATGGGTCTCGTACCAATTTTCTTTCTATCAAAATCTTTTTTGCCAAGGGGCTGGAGAGATAGCTCTGTGGCATAGGTTCCTGCCTGGCAATTGTAAGGTCGTGAGTTTGAACCCCAGTCTCACTAAAAAAAAAATTCTTTTGGTCAGTTCCACATTGAGAGGAGAGGAGACCCATCTGGGAGGGTAGGCGCTCCTTGTCCCTGGCTGAGCTTCACAGCGCTGGCCTCAGGTCCACCTGTGGGTGATGCTGAGGGGACTCCAAGGCTCAGCAGGGCCAATAGCATAAGGGACACTGAGACCCAAGGCCAGGAACTGGAAGCCCAGCCCTGCTGCCCACTGACCTTGCTGGAGCTGGGCGGTCTCCTTCTCTGGGGAGGTGGCATGTTGCCTCTGCTGGCAGGGCCTGTGCTCAGCTGTGCCACATCCCTGCCCCTCCCTGGCCTGTGTCCTTTTCCTCTGGGACCTTGCTTCTCGCTTGCTGGACCCTGACTCAGCCACTCCTGGAAGTCGGCCTGCCTTTCTTCCTGCACAAAGCTAGCGTCTCCCAACCCCCACTGAGGTCTCTATCTTAGCCTTCTGCTATGTGGAGGATTAGCCTTTTTTGTTGTTGTTGTTGTTTTCCCTTCGGAACCGCAGATCGAACTCAGGACCTTGCACTTGCCAGGCAGGCACTTGTGCCCCTGAGCTACCTCTCTGGCCCCTAGCCTGTTTTCTTTTTTTAAATTATTTATTTATTTTTTCTTGTTTCAGAACTTTTGTCTGTTTATTTATTTTTATGGCTGGCTCAGCCTGCCCTGAGGGCAGGGCTGGCACAGCATGTGGTACCAGGGATCAAACCGCGGTCCCTACAGCCGCCTGCAGGTGCTTTAGACCACTGAGCCATCCCGCCGGGCCCCATAGCCTGTTTTCTTAAAACAGTGTGAAGTTATTGCTGCTTTAACAAGGCCTTAGGGGTCAGGGAGATAGATCAGGGGCACTAGTGCCTGCCTAGCAAGTGCAAGGTCATGAGTTCAAACCCCGGTCACACACACAATAAATAAATAAATAAATAAATAAATAAATAAATAAATAAATAAACAGCCTTATTCCAAGCCTAATTTTTTTTTTTTTTTTTTTTTTTTTTTGTGGTACCAGGGTTCAAACTCACGACCTTGCACTTGCCCAGCAGGCACTTGTGCCTCGGAGCTATCTCCCCAGCCCCCCAAGCCTAATATTGATGCAACCAATATTAGAAGTGTTGGGGCCCGGCAGGATGGCTCAGTGGTCTACAGAGCCTGCAGGTGGTGGCAGGGACCGGGGTTCGATCCCCGGCACCACATGCTGCACCAGCCCGGCCCTCAGGGCAGGCTGAGCCAGCCATAAAAATAAAGAAACAAACAAACAACAGTTCTGAAACAAGAAAAAAAATTAAAATTAAAATTAAAAAAAGAAGTGTTGGGGTTTTTTTTTTGTTGTTGTTGTTGTTTTCTTTTTTTTTTTTAAGGAAAGGGTCTGCAGGTTGTTCAGGATCTCTCTACTAGATTGGACTCGCAGTGATCTGTCTCTTTACAGCCTTCTAAGAGCTGGGATTACAGGCACCTAATCTCAATTGCCATCTCCGTGCGCCCCCAGAGGCGATACCAGCACAGCAACCCTGGGGATTGAACCCTGGCCCCTGCATCTGCTTTTAGGCACTTTAATCTACTGAGCTATTTGGTTGGTCCTATTTATTCTTCTAAACATACATGAAATTTAATTTAATTTCATTTTGGGGGGATGTGGTTTGGCTAAGTAGCCACAGCTGACCGCACTCACCTGAGCAATCTTTCTACCTCAGCTTCTCAATTACAGGTGCATACTACCATGCCTGGGTGTTTTTTTAATTGAAAACATTTATTATTTTGTTAAAATTTGTGGGGTTTTTTTCTTGTTTCAGAACTTTTGTTTGTTTATTGATTCATTTTCTGAGGGCAGAGCTGGTGCAGCATGTGGTGCCGGGCATCGAACTGCGGTCCCTGCAGCTGCCCAAGCTTCCCTAAGCAGGGGCTTTAGACCATTGAGCCATCCTGCCGGGCCCCCATATTTTGTTAAAATTTGTTCTGGTTTCACTTAAAATTACTTTGCATGTAATCCTAGCACTTGGGAGGCTGAAGCAAGAGGATTACAATAAGTTTGACACCATCTTGAGCTACATAGTACATTTAAAACAAAACACCGAAGAAGAAAGTATTTTACAGGGGCCAAGGAGACAGCTCTGAGGCATAAGCACCTGTCTGGTAAGTGCAAGGTTCTGAGTTTGATTCCTGACACTGGGGGTGGGGGAAGTCTTACAGTTGGCATGGTGGCAGATGTCTTTAATCTCAGAAATTCAGGAGTCTGAGGCAAAAAGATCGTAAGTTTAGGGCCAGCCTGGACTACACAGTGAATCCAAGGCTAGTTTGAATTACATAGTGAGACCGTGTCTCAAAAAGCAAAAAAACCAAGCTGGATGTGGTGGTGGACACCTGTAATCCTGGCACTGTACAAGGCTGAGGCAGGAGGATTGCTGAAGTGTAGGCCAGTTGGGCTACAAAGTGAGTTGAAAGCCAGTTTGGACTGTACAAGGAGACCTGGTCTCAAAAAGAAAAAGAAAAAAAAGAAAAAAAAAAAAAAGAAGAAGAAGAAGAAGAAGGGGGGCGTAAATAAAGCACAAAACCGGCAGGGGATGTAGCTCAGTGGCACACGCCCACCTGGCAAGGCTGAGGTCCTGAGTTGGATTTCCAGTGCCAAAAAAAAAAGCAAAAACTCACCAGGCAGGCACTGTACCACTGACCTATATCCCTGGCCCCTAAAAAAAACAAAGCCCAATAATTGGCCAGTACTGCTGAGGATGATTTGTTGATAGTAATGAGGGTGTAGCTTGGTGGCAAAGCACTTGCTTAGCACGTGTGAGGCTCTGGGCTCCAGTCTGGTATTGAAAAGACCCTGCTGATGACCATGGTAGATTCCCAGCAGTGACAGATTTACTATTTTTCTCCACACCCCTAGTCTCACTTGGGGGGGCCCATTCCTCACTGTGGGTGTCTTTGGCCTCCCCATACTGATGCAGACACTGGCAAGAAACAGCAGAGACTGCCTAGGGTCCCGCAGCCAGTGAGGACTGTGATCTGGCTGGAGGCCCTGGAGGCCTGTGACTTAGGATGAAGGGGAAAGTGGCGAGCTCCTGCCACCAGGCAGACCTGGGAGAGCCACAGCATGGCAACAAGGCGCAGGGAGTTTGCCCTGGACACGAGGAAGGACTTCCTGTAAGAAATGTTTAGCCATCAGAATGAGCGTTGGGAAAGGGTGTGGAGTGCCTGGCTTCTGAAGCACTCAGAACAAAACACAGTCTTGCCCAGCTGGGACCAGCCAGCACCACCTGCCTGAGGCAGGCACAGACCCTGTGACCTCAGAAGCTCCTCCTGCCACTGAGGCCAGTCAGCACGCCCTGACGAGGGGTAGCTGCCCTGGCCACTTCCCGTGACTGTGGCAGTGAGATAGAATATGCAGACTCCACAAAGGGACTGTCCTTTTTTAAAATAAAGTTTATTTATGTTATGGCCAGCTTAGCCTGCCCTGGGGGTGGGGCTGGCAAAGCATGTGGTGCCGGGGATTCAACCACAGTCCCTGCAGTTGCCTAAGCTTGCCTAAGCTGGTGCTTTAGACCGCTGAGCTATCTCACCAGCCCAACAAAGGAACTGTCTTAACCCTGGACCCCAGGAGGGAGTGACCAGGGCAGCCCCAGATGCAGAGGGTGCCAGGGCAGGGCTTCCAAGATCCGGCTCCTTGCAGCATGCCCTGGAGCTGCTTGCCCCTGGGCCAGGTCTCTGTGGGCCTTCTGGATTCTTCTGGGTTCTTGTCACAGTTTCTGAGCTAGGAAGGTAGACATGTGCTGACTGAAGTTCTCACCTCTCCCAGGCCACTTTTCTTTTTTTTCTTTTCTTTCTTTCTTTATTTTATTTTATTTTTTGTCTTTTTCAGACAGGGTCTCACTATGCAGTTCAGGCTGGCCTTGAGCTCACTTTTGTAGCCCAGGCTGGTCTCGAACTC
>PVJA010057179.1:0-10541 GCA_004027025.1 Myocastor coypus
CTCACTTTTGTAGCCCAGGCTGGTCTCGAACTCACATCAATCCTCCTGCCTCAGCCTCCCGAGTGCTGGGATTACAGGCGTGCGCTACCACGCCCGGCTTATGTTTATTTTTATTTTTTTTTTATGGCCAGCTCAGCCTGCCCTGGGGTTGTGGCTGGTGTGGCATGTGGTGCCAGGGATCAAACTAAGGTCCCTGTGGTTGCCTAAGCTTTCCTAAGCAGGCACTTTAGACTGCTGAACCATCTCACCAGCCCCGAATGATTCATTTTTGTAGAATATTTATTGAATGACTCCTTTGGATCATGCAGGAGCTATAATGTGTGGACACCAGATGTACATGATGCATGGCTCCCTGCAGAAGCTTGCTTTCAAGGAAGAAATAACAAACAAGGAACATGTATCTATGTACCATGAAGTGGTTAACAGTGCCAATGCATATGTACACAATTGCACTGACCAGAATTTATCTTATAGAAACAAAGGCATGTTTTGAAAAAAGCAATACTTTCCTAAGCTACTTGGGATATCGTATGCAAAAACAAAGTCATCCAGAAGGTCATAGTGGACGTATAGCATTAGCAACAGGTAACAGGGGCAGAGGAAGGACCCCCCAAAGACTAAGCAAAAGAGAGAGTCAGGAAGAGGGAAAAATAACTAAGAAGCCACAAGTGGTGGTTAAGAGAAACTGTCTCCAACACAACGTGGACACAACTAGACCTTTACAGAAGTCAACTAAAGGCCAGGAACATTTGGATTTTTAGTGAGAATGGACTGTCGTGTGCATCTTTTAATGGAACCTTGTAAAGAGGTTGAATTTGGAATCTATGTTAATTCTAGATAAAGCAAAAGAGAACTAGGAACAGGAGAGACCAGAAATCCACAAAACCTATGGGAAGGGATCTGGGTTTCCTGGGACTGCAGAATGGAGGAAGGGGACAGGGTAGCCTGCCCTGCTGATGCCTGCAGGGAGCACAGACCCCGGGAATGCAGCAGGAAGGCAGCTGTGTCAAGGTAAAGTGGATACTGATGGCACGAAAGCCAGGCGTGAGGAGAAAGAAAACTTTCATATGGAGAGAATGCCAGAGGTGACTTTGAACCACAGGCTGAATAACCTGGAGCAAACAGAGAACTCATCAGGCACATAGGGGTTGTCCAATTCCAGAAAGAAGGAATTTCCTAAAGCAAAACCCCAGAGGGAAACAGTGCAGCCCAGTGAGGAATTTATGTTTGAAAGTAGAAAGGGATGACTTTGAAATGGAAGTGATAGGGCCAGTGAGATAGCTCGGTGATCTAAGCGCATGCTTAGGCAAGCGCAGGGACCGGGGTTCAGTCCCTGGCACCGCATGCCATGCTGGCCCCACCCCTGGACACGCTGCGTCCACCACTGAGACTGGGCATGTAATCCCAGTGCTGGGGTTGCTGAAAGAGGGGGATCATGACAGGTCCGAGCTGCATAGTGAGATATTATACCAAACATTATATATATAATATTATTTATATATTATTTATATATTACTTATATTATTTATATGCTATATATTTTATATATATTTATATATTACTTATATTATTTATATTATATTCTACATTTATATATTATATATACATATTATTTGAAATGGAAGTGATGGAGAAAGTTTCTTACAAAGTGGTGGGTAGGAGGGGAGAGGCAATATGGCCTCAAAAATTCTCTATGACTAATCCAGAACTGGATGCTCCCTGTACAAAACAGTTTATCAGAATATGCCATGAGCTACCATGACATATGTCAGGCAGGCAAAGTAAGCTGGACGCTACTCTGGATTCCTAAAAGCCTCGTGGTGTTTGTAGAACATGTGATTGAGGACAGCCACAGCAACTGTTCCCATAGTGTGTTGCAGTGGCCCTGGGATCTGTGCAGGGCATTCAGAAGATCAGAACGAATTTTATAAGAACACCAAGGGTTTATCTGTCCTTCTTCCTGTGCAGAATCAGTGGTAACAGTGCAAAAGCATAGGCACAAGCTGCTGGCACATCCGTGTGGGGCAGGGCAACCCCAGGCCAGCAGGCAGGGACCTTCACTGCCATGCGAGGGCTGCAGGCTGTCTTGGGACTTAAAAGTAGAAAAGGGCCGGCCAAATAGCTCAGTGGACTAAAGCACCCGCTTAGGCAGTGCACAGCAGCCAGGGTTCAATCCCAGCATGCTGTGTGGGCCCTGTCCCCACTGAAATGGTGATTAAGACTGGGCATGGTGGTGCCTGCTTGTAATCCTAGCTCATGGGAGGCTGAAAACAGGAGGTTCACTATGAGTCCGATCTAGGTAGTGAGAACCTGTAGAGCCTGTGCTAAATAAATAAATAAATAAATAAATAAATAAATAAATGCAGAAAGACTTCATGCCCAAAAATTGACAGCCACCAGCCTAAGACATACATGTGCCCAGAGACACAGTTTTATATGATAGTAAGGCATTATATAGAGAAATGAGGTCTTGGTCGTCAAAGAAGTTATTCAAACAGAAGATTGAACAATGTTAAACAAGTTACACAGAGGGCGCTGGGTGCACACTTTGGATCACACCTTGACCTTTGCATTGTTGTTCCTGTGCGGATGTGCATGGAGGATCACCAAGAGGGATCACTGCCAAAGTGACCTGTGTCTAGGTGGCTTGGGACAGTCCAGGCTTATACTGTAACTGGGAGCAACAAGAAAGCCTCTTTACTCCCTCTCGCCAGTATCAAAATTTGGAAGTGTGAATTATGATGGCCCTAGGTACAGCTGATAGCTTTTTCTAAATTTACTGAAGCACAAAAACACTGTAGTTTTATTGTTTGCTGTTACTGTGTGTGTGTGTGTGTGTGTGTGTGTGTGTTTCATTTTCTTTCTTTGTTTTAGGAAGGACTCCATGGAACAAATTCTCTAAGGAATACATTTTAGGAAACACTGCAAATCAATGGGAAGTGAGAGGCAGGCGTCAGCCCCAATGCAGAAAGGCCAAAAGAAACATCTGCTTGCTTATGGCTAATTTTTAAACAAAGCACAGATGCTCACAACTATCTCATGTCTTTAAAAAGTGTAAATATACTGGACGAGGGGAGGTGCTTGGATCCACAGCATAAAACTATGGCTACAATCAAGATGTCCAAAAGAGATACTTTATTTACGTCAGGATAAGTCAGGGACACTCCCGGCCACTAAAGGGTGCCTGCCTTTTCCATTTTGAAGACGTCCACAGTGAAACTATTGCCAATGTAGTTGACTCAGCATTTTTATAATGAAATTCATGCCAATGGGCCAATAAGATAGCTCAGGGGTCTAAAGTGCCTGCTTAGGCAACTGCAGGGACCACATGCTGTGCCAGCTCCATGCCCAGGGCAGGCTGAGCTGGCCATAACATAAATAAATAAAGTTTTAAAAAATTTCATATCAAAATTATAAAAGACAAAACTGGCAGGGTGTATCTTAGTAGAGCCACTAATCACAGAAGTACCCTGGAAGAGGCTTTCCAGGTACAGTGGGGAGTCTCTCAAAACCAGAAGTGATAAGATCTAAAATATTTCCACTTCAAAATTTCAAGTGCAGTGTAGAGGTGGCACACACTTGTAATGCCAGCACTCAGTAAGCTGAGGCAGGAGGATCATTGTGAGCTCAAGGCCAGCCTGGGCTACTGAGTGAGCTCAAGGCCAGCTGGAACCGCATAGTGAGACCCTACCTCAAAAAGACAAAAAAAAAAAAAAAATCCTGAGCAATGAACATGTGCATGATGTCTTCTAATGCAAATCAGGCTTTAAAAAAAAAAAAAAAAAAAAAAAAAAGCATATTATGACTTGCTGGGGAAGCACAAATACGCCAGTTACCTGGTAATGTTTCAGGGTCCCGTTAATGAGGAGGGCAGACTGTTTCTCCACCCTCTCTGAGATGGCGTGCGCCACGGTGTAGTAGGACTGGGATCCTCTGGCACTGTACTGCATACTGTACTCATCATCCACATCTTGCTTTGCTGTCCTGAGGAGTATAACAGAGGGAACCACACGCACACGTCTGAGTGTTCTTTCATCCAAAAAAACTGAAACAAGCATCTAAAATAGCTGCAGGAAGTCGGGTTTAGCAACCATTACATGTTTCATAGTTAAAATGTATTATGGGTGATACTTAAATAAAACTAAGTAAGGTAAACATTATTATTATCCCCATGTCATGTGTGTAGAAAGTGCATCTCGAAGAACGTACTTCATTTGTCCAAGACATAAAAGATGCCGTTGACCCCTGGGGACCAACATCTGACCCCAAGAGTGAGGGGCCGACTTGACTTTGCCCATGAAGTTGTCCTGGTCTGCCAGGATGCAGGGATGAAGTCTCTTTGCATGCACTGACTAAAGCTTCACAGGCCAGTGGGAGACCTCAGAGGACACAGGAAGGGTAGGGAAGAAGAAAGCCAGCCTCCCGCTGCCTGCCTCCCGCTCCTATGCTGCATGGGGAGCCGAGTGTTAGTGTACGGTTGATGAGACACCACTGAGGATTCTTAGGGCCTTAGGAGAAGAACCAAGCAGAGATTAGGAAGTGAACATTGCCTCCATGGGGCACACGGTCATGGATAAGACAGGAAAATACTGAGGTGTTTATCCTGGGATTTAAAAAAAATCCTACCTTTTAAGTTTTTTCCCTTGTGCATACTGCTTCAAAGCAGTTTAAATATAGTAATGAACTGTTCTTGTAATAACAGCAAACACAGGCAAAGGCAGGTACCAACCACTGACAGTGAGCAGGCAAGGGTGACACTAGGCCCAAGGAGGGGAGAGGATTTGGGGGATACGGTGAGTTGGTAGCCGACCTGGGTAGGACAGCCAGGATGAGACAGACATGGCACTTCAAAGTGGGGCATCTGGCTAAGCATCACTGCCCTTGGGGAAGGAAGGAAATGCATGGAAATCACAGCTAGGTAAGCGGGTCTAGTCCAGTCTGGGACGGAAGTGCAAGTTACTGGTGAAAGCTCAGGAGTGACTCTGAGGTGGGGTCTCAGGAGAGAGAAGAGAAATATAGAAAAGGAAGAAGGAAAAAAAGATGGATGGGAAGGGAAGGGAATGGAGTGGGGGAGAAAGGGAGGAGGGGGGTGAGCAGAAGAGAGAAGAAGGGATGAGAGGACAGGGCAGGGCAGGGCAGGGCAGGGCAGGGCAGGGCAGGGCAAGATCAGCAATGTGAGCTGCTCAGAGCAATGTGAGCTCCCCTGGGACTATACGTCAGATACAATCCCTGAGGGGCAAGCACAATGCCAGCAGGAAGATGCCACCTTCCTTAAATAAAATTCTCTACAAATGCATATAGCACAGTCCTCCCGCAACACATTTCCAAGGGAGACAACTCAGAGAAACATACTCAATTATCTGCTTAGCATCCTTTTCAGAAACTTCCTCACTGTTTGGATCCAGGAGGATTTTCTCTTCTGTTTCCTGCCTACTGGACTCTTCTTCCTCATCCTGGAGATGAAACAAAAATGTAGGAAAACTAGGTTTTAATAAGGAAATTCTACAGTTGGTATTTTTAAGACAGAAATCCAATCACATTCCATTTAAAAAATGAAGAAACTAAAAACATCTAAAGAAGATCAATGTAGCATCTGCCTAAACCAGGCAATTGACCATCCATTGATATTTAGATCACTGCGTGAAACAAAAAATGCTCCTCTCAGGATCCCACCGAGACCCTTGCTCCAAAAAACAGATCTGTAGAGCTGGTAAGATAGCTCAGCAGGCTAAGTGCCTACTTAGGCAAGCATAGGGACCTGGGTTCAGTCCCCTGCACCACACAACACACTTCCCGTCCCACCCCTAGGCATACTGAGCCTGCCACTCAGACTGGGTGTGGTGGTGCACGACTGTAATCCCAGGGCTGGGGAGGCTGAAAACAGGAGAATCACTATGAGTCCAGGATGCACAGTGAGACCCTGTACCAAATACATAAAAACAAAACAAATATGACGTTTATGCCAGAAAGATGACTATGATACTATTTGGCTATCAAAGAGTCCTGTGGCTTTATCTGCTTTCCCCTTTCCAAAAGCAGACTTCTGAGATTTTACTATCCTTCTTCTCCTAAAAAATGCTCTGTGGTCATGCCTATTTGCAGTTATTAAGGAATTCCTAACTGACCTAACAAACACCATTAGTTCATTCTTGATTTCCATTCAAAGTATCCAAGATTACCAGCCGGGCATGGTGGTGCACGCCTGCAATCCCAGCACTCGGGAGGCTGAGGCAGGAGGATTGGTGCAAATTCGAGACCAGCCTGGGCTACAAAACTGAGCTCAATGCCAGCCTGAACTGTACATCGAGACCCTGTCTCAAAAAGAAAAAAAAAAAAAGTATCCAACATTCTCATCTGACATGCTAGACAGGATAAGGCTCCTTCCCAAGGGACTAAGGGATGCACTTCTCTTCCGGTAGCAAGTGTGTTCAAGGATTCACACAAGAATCTCAGGAAGAAATCCAGAGGATCAATAAACTTGTCGAACCAGGCCCATGTTGCCCTTTACATTTACATTTAGACTTAACAACTTCAAAAAGACTCCGAGGCCTAAAGGACTTCCAAAATGTTTAGGTAGTTAACTCTCCCGGTGAGCCCCTCAGAGACAGAGGACTGCCTTCCCCAAAGTCATCTATCTTTGCTTCTTCCCAAAAGACATTTTCATCCTTCTCTAGTTGAATGCCAGCTTCTCTTTTCTTAGCTACAAATGGGGAGGGGAAATGTAGAGCTGGTGAGACAGCTCAGCAGACTAAGTGCCCTCTTAGGCAAGCATAGGGACCTGGGCTTAGAATTCTCCAACAACCAGGAGTGCCCAAGAGACTGCTATACCACCAGGCAGGTACTGTCAGAGATTTTGCAGATCTTTAGCCCCAGTCTCACCTAAAAACCAACGCTGGGGAGAAAGAAGGGATAAATGGACTTGTGGATGATGCCTGTGTTTAGACAGACATTTCTTTCCCACCAATTTTTATAGTAAGCCTCAAATGGAGACACATACATACCTCCTCCTCATAGTCAGAATCACTTTCCTCACTGTCAGATCTCGGGGCAACTTCGTAACTAAGGAAAAGGAGTGGAGAAGAGGGACGACTTAGTTTTTAAATTATAAAAGCACACAGACATGTATGATTGAACTAGCACATTCTGGGTATAGATGATAAATGAAGATAACCACTTCCACCACCTCACCAAGGGCTTCACCGTCTTAATCTCCAGGTTTCACAAGGCCCACTGAAATCTAAGAAGCCCAAAGAATACCAGTGTTGTGGCTCTTAGGCCATACCCAGGATTCATCTCCAGCCAGGCGTCCAGCTGACTTGCTTTGGGGGCTTCTGGTCCAAACAGGACCTTGCCGGTTTCTGTGTGCGTTACTTTGACAGGCAGATCGCTCATCTGACTACTCTCATCTATTGGCTAGAAAGAGAGGGAGAGAAATCACATGACCTGGATGTTAGAGACCCTCCCTCAGTTCTGTGTTAGATGCTGCTCAGCTCTTTCGCTGTTCAGCATCGGGCGTATTTTTCTGCATTTCAGAATTCCACCACCTGATAGATATTGGTGCTAAATGAGAGGCCCTGTCCCCCTAAATAAACTGAAAATGCAGGACCACTGGCCACTAAGGTTCAGGCACAAGACCTAAGCTCCTCCTCGATATGCTCATGAAGACTGTTGTTCTAGAGCTACACTTTGAGCAGAGCAGTGTGAACCACTCAGTGCTCTGGAGAAGGTGAAGCTGAAGACACAGCAGGGCTTGTGACGTAGCACTGGCTGTGCCAAGCTCCTGCTTGCTCGTAGCAGCCAGGTCTTCCCCAGGCCAGGCACACATTACCAAGCTGGGCATAGCCCAGAGTCAGACATCACAGCATTTCTGAAGAACTATTTAGTGTCCCAACATCCTACGATAAGGTTGAACATCCGTAGTTAGAAAATCCAAAACATGCCATTTTTTGAGCACTGACACTTCAGGTACAAAATTCAACACCACGCAAAAAGAGGAACGTAAAAACCAATGTATAAAATTACTTTCAGATTATGTGCTCAGGGTATATACCAGTCATAAAGGAAATGCATATTTAGACCACAGTCTCATCCTCTAGAGCTCATTATATATAGGCAGCTATTTCAAAATTTTAAAATTTCCTAAATACAACTGGCCTCAAGCATTTAGGATACTCAGCCTGTGATACCATACATTCCGGAACTTCTTCCTTAAGGCGGCCAGCAGTAATTTTGGCCATTCCCAAGAAACCCCTCATGCCTGCAACTAATATTCTCCAGGTAATAGCCACTGCAAAGCCATGGATTAGGAGAAAATAGAAAAGGAAAAGGTAATATAGCCCAGAACCATGTCATTAGTGCCTGGTTTGGGTTCTGCAGAACTGGTGTTCTTTATCCAAAACCAATGTGGCAAGTATCTAACTTAACCACTGTGACACAAGGGAAAAAAACACTGCGTTTCTGAAGCCTAGTGAAGTGAGCAATGCTGAGCTGGAGTTCATTATTAGACTCTAGGAGGAATGGCTTGCGCAGAAAATTAAGAAAATAAATACAACTGCCGAGGTTGTGCTTTACCTACTCTAGAGGACAAATGAACTGAAAAGGCCCGAAAATGCAGCAGTTTTACACAAATGCATGAGGCTGCTAACAGGGCGACTGGCTCGTAGGAGCAACCCCTGGGTCCAGGGTATGGAAAAGCTGGATCTGGGAGTGCTTTGAGTTGTCTGTGTCTTGAAGAGCAATAAAGTGGGGTGTTTAGGTAATCCATTATAACAAAGAATTTTTCCTAAATTATTTTTACTTTTGTGATTAAATAAATAGACTATCCACTGGTGTTAGTATTATCATGTTGTTTACTATTACAATTAAGAAAACATGATAGGAACACCAGTATGCCAGAGGTTATTTGCCAGATATCTTATAGAAAATAACCGAAAACAAAAACATAAAGTTAACCCAAAATGCTACTTGGCTCAACAAAGCACTATTAGACTAAGAAACAATATGTGTGTAATTATTCAGAAAAATGACCTTAGAAAAAGAAAAGCGTACTCTAGCCTGTCTTTTTCCTCTTCTGATGCAGGCAGCAGCTACAGTTCTGAGCACCCTTGCTTGGCACTGCAACGCGACACTTTTTCCTCATTAATACAAAAGGTCATTTATACCCTCACAAGATAAAGAAGAATATCTCCCATGTGCTAGCATTTCCCTCAGAAACTCACATCCTGTTATCTTGAACTATTTAATAGAGCTTCTTTGACTGTTTATGTCATGACTCAAAGAAATCTGGAAATCACTGTAGCTGGAATTAGAACTTTGGCAAAATCAATGCATGAGCCCACAAGAAGAATAAGAATATTATTTTTCAAAACACACAGAGCTAGATGTCCGTCCACGTTGTAAACTCCAGCTAACATAGCTTCCTAAGTGTTAAAATTAAAAGAAAAAAGGTACACGTCATAAACTCAAATTAGTAGCCAATGTTCCTGTAAGATAGTATGAGGTGAGAGCTCTGTAACATTAAATGGTTTCGTTTCTTCCGCCATGTCCTTGTTTATTCCAAACTGCTATGCGGCCTGTTTAGGTAAGGCTGGGCTTCTGCAGATCGGAGCTATTTCTCAGTGCTCTAACTCGTGGAATCTTTTGTTCCTAATAGCTCGCAGAGAGTTTCTCTCACATCAGACTTTCATCCTGAGCCTTTCTTCGCCTGTGATGGATTAGAGTAGTGAGGCGACATTTATTTTCAAGGGGTTTCTGCACAGAGGAGTGGCTCAGCATTTCTCCTGTGCCAGGCTATGAGGGTCATTGCAGGGCTCCTGTGCACCCTGAGTCTAGGACAGAAATGGGCAGCCGCCCATCCTCCAAGCAAGACTGTCAGAATCTGTGAGTGAAAAGGGGGTCTGAAGGCAACTCGCTCCTCACCCTGTGCTGGACATATGCGTCCACACTGTCAATAACTGGCAGAGGTACTTGCATTTTTCAGGAAAAAAAAAAAAATCCAATAAGAAAATAATTATGACCTCGTGATTCAGAAGAATACTGAAAATACTAGAAAATAAAACTTAGGACTATGCTCATGAGTCTATAAATAGAAGCTGTATTGTAAGCTCATAGACATGTCTAAACCCCCCAATACATAAACTTCATTTTTATCAATTTCAAATTGCTAATAAACGGCAGAAACTGGGTCATATTTTATATTTCTATATCACTTACTGGGAAAATATACAGAATCAATAGATAATACTTTTTATCTATTCATTCTATCTATTCATATAAGCCTACCTATACAGAAAATTCTGGAATGTTACATCAGAAACTTGGTATCACTTGATTGGTAAACCAAGATGAAAGTAGACTAATTTTTATTGAGTCATTTATGTTATTTTAACTTCTATGATACACTATTATTTTTATTTATTTATTTATTTATTTATTTATTTATTTTTTTTTTAAATTTTTTTTAAATTTTTTTTTTTTTTTTTTTTTTTTTTTTTTTTTTTTTTTTTTTTTTTTTTTTTTTTTTTTATTTTTTTTTTTTGTTT
>PVJA010057180.1:0-10524 GCA_004027025.1 Myocastor coypus
AAAAAAAAAAAAAAAAAAAAAAAAAAAAAAAAAAAAAAAAAAAAAAAAAAAAAAAAAAAAAAAAAAAAAAAAAAAAAAAGAAAGAAAGAAAGAAGGGATACTTTTAGAAGTATTCCTAAAAGTACTGCATTCATTGTCAATGTTCAATTTCCATTAGCAATTTGGTTTCTTTTGAGGGGATATGAAGATCTCATGGGAGGTACCCTATGCCCAATTCATCTTAAGTTAATACAAAACATATTTAAAACTAACAAAAATTGCACACCATCAAAGTTCTACATTATGTAGTTTAACCCATTATATTTTATGTAGTTTTGTTACAGAATAATGAAATGTCTTGATGGCATATCCATGTGTGCACATATCATACTTAAGTGTTTTAAAAGAAGAAATCAACTTTTTTGATAGCTACAATATATTTTTCCTTAAATCCATGTTTAATGGATGAAAATCAAACTTTAGCTTATCTTTATCATAACTCCTTTAGAGCTGGCCAAATAGCTCAGTGGATTAACATGCCTAAAAGCAGGTGCAGGTGCCAGGAGTTTCAATACCTGAACCTGCCATGCCAACCCTGCCCCAGGGATGCACTGAGACAGCAATCCAGACTGGGCATGATGGCATGCACCTGCAGTCCCAGTACTTGTGAGGCTGTAAACAGGTGGATCACAATGAGTTCAATCTAGACCCTAAACACTCTATAGACCCTTCCCTAAAATTAAAAAAAAAAAGAACTACATTCAAAAGGATTTTTCTTTTCTTTTTAAAATTTTTAAAAACTTTTTAAAATTTATGTTATGACTAGCTCAGCTTGCCCTGGGGGTGGGGATGATGCAGCATGTGGTGCCAGGGATCGAACCAAGGTCCCCAGGGTTTCCTAAGCTTGCCTAAGCAGGCACTTTAGATCACTGAGCTATCTTGCTGGCCCTCTTTTCTTTTCTTTGTCTCATAAACAGTCCTAAACTCAAAATGATGCATAGTTCAGGCTGAAATTCTGACCCATCAAACTCCCGGCAGATGTAATTAGGGAAGATGAGGAGTTGAGAGTTGGGGGCATCTTTGAAGGCACATTGAGAAGGGCATCTACTTGTAAAAATAAACGCACTTCTCCCATTCCAAGTTGAAACACTTAGTTTTAAAAGTGATTATTTTGTTAAAATTGAGGAATACTTGACCACATATCAACCTGACTCACAACTGTACCTGACAGAGAAACACAATAACAGAAAAGAAATCAATTAATCAAATACTATGGAATCATCATAGTGACCCTGACCAATCTCTCTTTAATGATCATGGCTTGTGCGTATTCTCTATCTTACAGAAGCTTCAGCTAGCCATTCAACCTATTCTATACTCATCTATACAATGCAATTAGGGTTTCAATTTGCCCTCTGTGCTCCCTATATTGATGTCAAGTCACAGAACTGAAATACACATAGGCAGAAAGTAGGTCTTAGCTGGCGCTGTGCCCTGCACTAACACATCTTAGAGATCATTCAACCCAAACACCTCTTTCTACAGAAGCCACTGAAGGCATACAAATCCCAAAAGAGATTGCTGAGACATGAAGCAAAGGTTCTGTGAGAAAGAAATCAGAGTTCTGAGCCCATCAATTTAAAGAAGTCCCCAGGAACCCACACCCCATACTTTGGTTGGGAATCCCAAAGGAACTACATACTATGTACATTGCATTCTCCCCAAACACAGCATAAAAAATCGCTTTAAGCCATCAGCTCTATGCCAGAATTTATAAATCTCAACCTACAAATAATTTTTAGATACAGTGGGTAGGGTACATTTCTCCAGTGTTCCTCTCAAGAACAGGAGGGAAGCAATCAATTCTCAAGTATAAATAACTTGGCTGCCATGTTGCATTATAGCACTGGCACCAGTTAAATGTAGCAAGGCACTCCAATGAGATTCTTTTCATGTTTCATAGAACACAGGGATTTGTGGGGCTTTTTTCGGTGGGCTAAAGATTGGATGTAATATTGCAATCATACCTGAATGAACACGAGTTAATATTTCATAGATATTTAATCCACTCATTCAGAAATGATAATGCAAATGTTCAAATATTTATGCTTTGTAGGCAAAACACGGTGTCCTGAATTCCTGTATTGTGCTCGCTTCTGCTACTGACTTAGGATTCATTTCAGATCAGGTAACCAGAAAATCGCTGTATTTAACAGAGAAATGATAGCAGTGAAATCTGTATGCTTACAATCCTTTCATTTTTATTCATTCACCTAAGTTTTATTTGTCTCTTTGTATAAAATTAAAACATCCACCAAAGTAAGTGACTAAGAAATTAGTGTTAAATATTGTCTTTAATTGATTTGATTGCAATTTCCAGTCTATATTATATGGAAAATCCAAAGGCTTTTGTAAAAAGAATAGTTCTATTTTAATATCTTGCTATTCACCAACATGAGTATCTTCAATGTAAATTGTCCACTGCAAGTATAATAAAAGCTATGTGACAGATTTTCACCCTGTCCTTCAGTGTTCCTGAAAACTGTTTAAAAGCAGGACTTGGTGGCTCACGCCTGTAATCCCAGCACTTGGGAGGCTGAGGCAGGAGGATCGTTGTGAGTTCGAGACCACCCTGGGCTACAAAAGTGAGCTCAAAGCCAGCCTGAACTGCACAGTGAGACCCTGTCTCAAAAAGCAAAAAAAAAAAAGCAGGACTAAGGACAGAGAGGATTGGTATTATTTGGAATGCTTTTCCATTCCTTAGTGTCCTTCTAGTCTAGCGGTTCTGTACTTCAGCTCCCAAAGCAGAAAATCACATTCCAGCAAAACCTCAACGTCCTTCAGAATAAATCTCAGATACCATGTATGACTGGAGACAGGACATCCGTCCTATTCTACACTGTAATGCCTTTGGCTACGAATAATAAGGACAGGGGGGAGAGCTCACCATTCCCACTCTTACTCTCTCTGGAGATACAACTCTTTTATCTCCTCAATAGCTGAAACAATCTAGGAGCATCAGCACATGTAGTTATCAAGTACCTCCAGTAGAAAGTGTCAAGAAGGTCATTTCAGCTTTCTAACATCCACCCCAATAATGCATAATCCCAATCAAGCCATAGGCAAATCCAAAGTAAAAATTATTAGAAAAATAGCTGATGAATACTGTTTAAAAGTCCCAAGGAAAGAAAAATGTCCCACGGTCCAGGACTGGCAGGATAACTCAGTGGTCTAAACATCTGCCTGGCAAGCACAAGGACCCAGGTTTAATCCCTGGTACTGCATGCTGTGCCAGATCTGAATGGAGATAGCCACCAACACCATGCACGGTTGTACACATCTATAATGCTAGCACTGGGGAGGTTGAGACAGGAAGATCACTATGAGTCTAAGCTGCATAGCAAGACACTATACGAAATACATACATACATACATACATAATACATACATACATACATACATACATACATAGATTTTTTTAAAAAAGTACCGAGATTCTGAAACACAATAAAAGATTAGGGGCTGCCATATATTGTAGGACCTATGGAGATATGATGATTAAATGCAATATAGGAAAATGAATTCAACCCTTTAACAGAAATGAAATGTCAAAATGGCTGGAATTCAAAGACATTCTGTACTTTACCAACAGCATTATAATAAGATTAACTGCTTGGTTTGGTAAGCAGTATATGACTATATCATATGTTAATTAACACAAAGAATGGCTTGGAAAAGAGTACACAGGAACACTGAAATTTCTTCAACTCTTTTATTAGACTAATCAAAAAATAAATTAGCTATTAAAATGTAAAGCAAAAAATACCATGTTTCATGATGATATAGGAAAAGAAGAAAGATTCTAATTTAAAGAGGTACTTGAGGAGCCGGGTGTGGTGGCTCACGCCTGTAATCCCAGCACTCGGGAGGCTGAGGCAGGAGGATTGGTGCAAGTTCGAGACCACCCTGGGCTACAAAAGCGAGCTTAAGGCCAGCCTCAACTGCATAGCGAGACCCTGTCTCAAAAAGACAAAAAAATAAATAAATAAATAAATAAAAATAAAAAATAAAGAGGTACTTGAAAGGTTTTAAAAATGCTAATCCTTGAATAGATGTGAGATTTTTCTCAAAGCTTTCTGATGAAAATAGGATCAGAAGGTATAATGTGAATAATAACATGGACTTTAGACTCAAATATAGCTGAGTTTAAAACCTAATTTTTAACCATCTAATAGCTATGTATCTAGTGTTGCATTACTTAATTTCTCTGAACCTCAGTTTCCTAATGTGTAAAACAGGGACGTTAATAATGCCAACCTCAAGGAGTTGCTAAGAACACTAAGTGGAAAACACATACAAGCATTTTAGCAAGTGTTTGCCATATTAAGAGCACTTAACAAATGGAAACGATTAACATTATTACAAAAACTTGCACTATGCATTCTGCTCATTTTCAGTGTTTACACCTTTGCTTTCATATGTATAGATTAATAATTCCCAGTGCACTCAGCCTTATCCAAATAATATCTATCCTTCAAGTGGTAATGGACTCTTATTGCCTCCATAAACCTGTAAGTTCTCTAAACTCCAGTTTTGAATCTAATTTAGGGTATTACATGCCTCTTATTCACTGTAGCTATTTTGTGTGGCACTCATTTTTCACCACATAGACTAGATGATCCCTGGTGATAGGAACAACTCAATTTCTTCTTATATTTTCCTTGATGTAGAAGATAATGTACGCATTCAAAAGGGCTTGATATTTTATGATAAACATGTTTTTCAAAGTTTCTCGGGTAATCTGGTGACACCATAGATTTAGTCATTGGGAATTTAGACACTTGTTCAAATAGGACTTTAAAAGGTAACTATAGCATTAAAAGCTTTGTAGAGAACAACAAAAAGCTTTTAAGAATCCTCTTAAATCCAAATGCAAATCAAATTCTTTGGCAGTCTCTGAGGTCTTACTCATGACATTTTGTCTTATAGAAAAGTCAATTTAAAATAAAGCCTTTCATGGGTATATATATTTGCTAAACACTGTTCTGTCAGAAAACTTACTCAAAACTCACAGTAAATTGTAAATTTCAATAAAGATACCATGGTTATGTGCCATACCAGGAAAATCACACATTTAACACTCCCCTTACAGAGTACCTTGCTTCCTCAGTCCTTTTATGTTAATTCTTTTGTGGATTTTCATACTCTGAGATGCTATCTGGAAAGTAGTACTTGCCTGTTTACAGATGAGAAAATTGATGTCCCGATTTGCCAAAAGTTATGAAACTAATAAGTTGCCATTTAGGGTTCTTTTCTCATTCAACAAGTTCACCCACGGGCTCCCTCTGTGTGTTCTCTCTGCTTAACATACTTCTTCCCATCAGAGTATTGAACAAACTATCTCAGCCTAAGGACAGGATAGCCTACCTACTGGTTTGTCTCTCCTCCAGGACAGTAAAATCCTTTCAGATAAACATATTTTGCCCTAGTTTTATCCCTACAGTAGGCCCTTAATATGTATTTGCAGAATAGAGCTTTAAAAACTGGTGGCAGAGAATATGTCCAGAGGGCTGGGAAGATAGCTTGGTGGTCTAAGCGTTTGCCTGGCAAGAGCAAGGACCTGGGTTTGATCCCTGGTACTGCCTGCTGTGCCAGCCTCAGAACCCCAGGCACATGGAACCAGCCACTGAAACTGGGTATGTTGGCATATGCCACCATAATCCCACCACTGGAGATGCTGGGACAGGAGGATCACTAGGAGTCCAAGCTGCATAGTGAGACCCTGTAACAAGGAAGGAAGGAAGAAAGGAAGGAAGGAAGGAAGGAAGGAAGGAAGGAAGGAAGGAAGGATATATTCAAGATCCTTAAATAAGTTGTTTTGTCATATCATTCCTTTTCTCAGCATTTTATAACCCAGTTCCGTCCAAACATGGCTATTAAAGGCACTTGTTGGAAGGCACTCTTAGGAAATGAGCTATGTCAAACCCATTGCGATGAACTGGTAAAACTGAGTGACTGAGGAGAAACATGAGATGAAAGCTCACCCTCTCCAGATACAATGATTTATCTGGGCAAGATTAAGTCCTGAGGCCGTCACACTCCCTAGGAAACTCCCAGTTCCTCTAAAGAAAAGAATAGAAGTGATGTGCTTTGACAAAAGTTATCAAGCCAAGAGAAACTCATGTTTCTAAATGAAAATTAAAAGAAGCTCACTGACTCTTAAAGTAAAGAAAATATGAATAAAAGCCTGTGGTACACTGAGAAGTCAGTCCCCGAAAAGCTTCAGAACAATAGAAATCTGTTGGAAATACTTTTCTTCCTGAATTGTTTTCAGCTGTATATAGTATCTAAGGGCCAATTTCTTTCCTTATTCTATGTTCCAAATCAACATTTTGATGCTTGTTCCTAACTCCTTCACTGCAACCATATCTGCTTTTGATCCCTAGTTGTCTGGCTGCATATACCTTCAGAATCAGAACCATGAAATGCTTGCAGAACTTGTAGTTTTTCCAAAGTTGGCAGAGGGTTTCTTCTCCACCGTGATGGCATCAGTGTCTGCATGTGGGAAAGCTGCCAATCCCCCATAACAGTATCTGATGCTAAGCAAGCAGGGCCGTTCCAGGAGCCTCTGCAGTGCCTGAGAAAGAGCACCAAGCAGCATCTTCAAGATGCCACAGTGGCCTTGACTCTTCCCACTCTTCGGTGTGACCCCAGATAAATCACCAGTTTCTCCAGCGTTTCATTCTATTTTCTTCATCTCTAAAAAGAGTGCACATGTTCCAGATCCCTTGTACTAAGCTCTGCTGTGTTGCTCAAATTTACACTGAGGTTGGAGGGTAAGGGTTGACAGAAGGCATAGTGAAAAACATTAGACAATAATAAACCTTTATCAGACTAATCAACAGGATGGGGTATTGTTCATTTCTTAATTTAAAAAATGGAGATACAGTATAATACACTTAGAGTGGTAATCTGGGCCAAATAGAGGGAAAATGTACTAATGAATATCAAAGCTGCCTGTCAAAGGATCAGTACTAGGAGAAAACATTCATAATCCTGTGAGGGGGGCAGATATCACAAAGAAAAAAATGCTATAAAGTTATTTCTGCCTAGCCTGCTCCAAATAAAAATAAACAACTGATAAATTCATCATTTGGATCATCTAGGTCTGATCAGCATAAGTTTAAATCCTTACACCATCTGCTTAACTGGAATTTAATGCTATATCAATATGCCAAATCACAATTATGATAGCAAGGGCCATAGCCTTATGGCTCATAATCTGAGTCATGATCATTCTTTAATGGGACAAGAAACTAGAGCCATGATAACTTGGTCAGAAATTATTTTAAAGCTTAATGTCCATCACCATTAAGACTAAACAGAGGTATGTAGCTGGCAGAGCCATAAGCAACCAGACTTGCAGTGCAGGCACAATATTCTGGGTAGGGCTCCTGATGCTGAAGGCCTTAGGAATTATGGGGAAGACAGTGAAGGCAGGAAACTGACACGGAGATGGCAACTTCACATCATGAGGAGCTTTCAGTTGGTGATAAAGCAAACCATTAAAACATAATTTAGCACTGAGATAGACATTAATTCTAAAATAAATATTTAAATTTTGAAACTGTTAAGATCACTTAATCCAAAGCACTTACCTTACAAATCAAGAAACTGAGGCCCACGAGGTTAACCAGTTTTCTCAGGTAACCATCCAGTCGGTAGCAGAACAAATCTCTTTTTTCTCAGACAAATCTTTATCCGACTTTGCTTCCCTGGTGTTCTAAATGCATTAGCAAAGATCTTCCCCACCTTGCCAAATTAGGTCAGTGTGTTTTTCAAGCTACTTGATCTAATGGCTTTGTAAAATCACTCAGTCTACCTTATTATCCTAAAAGCAAGCTTCTCTAGGACTATGCCTTTCATAGTCTTTATGTTACAAGATATAAATTGTGCACATTTTAGATCTGTACCTTACTATGGGAGAGCCACATCCACAACTTAGAGGTATTTGCAATTAGTAACACAAGCTCTACTATCTTTTGTTCTATATACACCGACTAGTTCCATAAATTGCTGTGCACCCATTTCTCCAGCATTTTGTGTCCCTGCGCATGCAGGTCCTTCCGCAGAGGGCCTTCCCCTCTCCTTCTATCAAGCCAACTCTTACTCATCTGTAAAGGTCAAGCTCAAATGTTGCCTCCTTTCCAGAGCACTTCCTGATGACCCAATTGTCAGGCTTGATTTCATCCTTTGCATTCAAATTTTGCTCTCAGATGTAGCGCTTATTAATCATTTGGTAATTGCACCTATGTTTGTGTCTCTGTGAGATCATCAGCGCCTCCTAGGCAGAAAAGGTGTTTTATGCATTGTAAGCATCTAGCAGCAGTTATCATGCATGAGGATCCTAGTAAATGCTTTGCTGTTCAATGAAGTCAATGCTATACCAATAGTATTGCCATAATGTATCCTATTTTAAAAAAAATTCTAGACCCTTTGGTAAAAAATTATCAAATTGTTAGTAATTATATTGAAACAATACTCCTAGAACATGGATAGTGATAAGATTTGGGAGAAGAACAGAGACAAAATAAGGACTTTCATTCTCTCAAATATTTTGAACTTCTGTTTGGGGTCTTGTACCATTTAGCTTTTTTTTTTTTTTTTTTTTTTTTTTTTTTTTTTTTTTTTTTTTTCATCCTCCTTTTTTCAGCATCTCCAATGCTGAGAGTACAGGAGTGTGCCACTCCTCTGGCTCAGTTTACCTGGGTTGGGGCTGGCACAGCATGTAGTGCCAGGGATTGAACCGTTGCCCCTGAGCTTGCTTAACCAGGTGCTTAGTCTGTTGTGCTATGT
Organism: Myocastor coypus; assembly: GCA_004027025.1. Lineage (NCBI taxonomy): Eukaryota > Metazoa > Chordata > Mammalia > Rodentia > Myocastoridae > Myocastor > Myocastor coypus. Next base: position 8,836 of record PVJA010057180.1, read on the forward strand.
TGCTGGCCCAGGTCTTGTACCATTTAAAATGAGATTGGATAATAAAATGATTTTAAATGGAATGAGGTTTATTCTCATAAGCACGAATTATCAATAACAGTTCTCAAAAGACATATCTAAAATTTGAAAGGAATAAAGAATATTATAATAGCAATTTATATCTGAAAGTTTTCTTAAAATCTCTCGTTTTCTTAATAGTAATAACAATAATAAAAGCCAGCGTTGTTGAGAGCTTACCATGAGCCAGGCACACTGCTAACCATTTTAAAATCACAACTCATTTTAGCCTCTCAGTAACTTTAAAACATAGATACTGTTCTCACCTTACTTCCCACTAGTAGATGAGGAAACTGAGTCATCAAGAGTTTAAGTTACTTGTGTGCACAAAGATGAACAAGGACTAAGTGCTAGGGTGAGGATTTGAATCCAGTCCACCTGACTCAAGGGTTGGCTCCAGCCAAATAGAAGCCACAGAAATCAACAGCTGCACAATCTCACTGACATTCCCTGGACTACATAAGAAAGAGTGTTCAGCCACTCCTAAGGATGGACCCAGAAGCCACACCTTAGAAGAGGCACGTAGACACTTAGAAGAAAGGGAAGCACAAGACCTTAATGCAAGTCACGCACAAGGAAGGGAATGTTGAAAGGCTAAAGTAACTGAATCAGTAGCCCATGCTTTGTGTATAAAAGCAAGACTTCCATCCATGCAAAATGATTCTTCCTGAAAGCATAAGCTAAGGACATTTTATTCCATCAACTGGGTGTGTTTGTACTTTTTCATAGGATAAAAATTGACCTTGGCTTTAGTGAGCATAGTGTGTACACTTCCTGGCAATCATTTATTTATTGCTTATTGGGAGGCTTTTAGCTTTTATCTAGAAGAGACAGAATCAGTGATATATTTCTGTTTTCATCAGTACAGAGAGGAAAAAGTTGGGGTCTCTTTAGGGAGGACTGATTTCTGGCCCATCTCAGCAACTAATTTCTGACCATAATAACTACTGTCTACAGATTATGAAGTCCATGGTGTATGCACAGGCATACATACACACACTTTGTATAGTGCTTTAGACTTTACCAAGCATTTTCCTATAAATATTATCTTATGTAACATATACAACAATGTAGGAAGGTTGGTGGATTTCATCCCATTCTTTGCAAGTAAATCTGAATTCAGTTTGTCCTGTGCCTTATCTTGCTTCCTCAGTCTAGTAAGTATCACAACTAGGCCTGACCTATAACCTTTCAATTTCAAGTCTAGGGTCTCCTATCAGCACACTCTATGTTTATTTGCCTTTGGAGTTAGAAAACTTACAAATTACCACATTGAGTATAATGCTTCTAATGCTATCTAAATGGTCTACAATCTTGGGGATAAGGAAAGTATGTATGATAAACATGACACAATTTTACCAAAGGAAATAACTTTTTTAAAAACAAGTGTGAGCTTGTTCAATAGTACACTTCTCACAAGAAAATTAAAATAAGAACTTTCATAAAATGAGTCTGGGGAGAACTGCTTTTGTGATAGATGGCCTTTGCTTCTTTTAAATGCAGAGACCAACGATCAGTGGGCCACCAGTGAAGTTTGTGATGTTGGAGGCTATTGAATCTAAGCCTCCTAAAGCTCATCTCACCAATCTAGCTCTGCATTCCATGCATTGTAATTAAGGATTTTTTTTTTTT
>PVJA010057181.1:0-10541 GCA_004027025.1 Myocastor coypus
AAAAAAAAAAAAAAAAAAAAAAAAAAAAAAAAAAAAAAAAAAAAAAAAAAAAAAAAAAAAAAAAAAAAAAAAAAAAAAAAAAAATCACTCAACACCATTTGTTCCTTTTACTAAATTCTACCTTCAAATAATCTCCATTTATTTAGCAAAAAGCTTTATCCTCAATGCTTATATCCAAGTCTTTTTTGTTTAAAAAATATAAATATTTTAAAGGAAATATTTCTAAAATCTGGACATGCTAACATTTTGTATTACAGACAACACAATAAATCTGTACTGTATATCTGTTTGCTTCAGATAATCCTGGTGCATATAAAAATATACATCTGGAAAAGACAACCACAACTTTCTAGCGTTGTCATTTTGTCTTATAAAGGAAAAAACTGAGAATCCAGGAGATCAAGCAGCTTGGTAGAGGTCACCTTAAGGACAGAGTGCTGAAAGGCACCCATCACTGCCTTTTCTTCAATAGAATAATGCCTTATGTCAAGGGTTACCAAGATCCATAGGCTATGTGAGCTCTATAATAAAAAATCCAGGGAGGTCACATACATCGATCCTTTTCTTTCTTTCATAGATGTCAGCTACTACTTTTTAATATGTCAGTTTCTAACTTCTATACTCAATCTACTATTAGCATTTCTAGAGCAAGTCTATGGAAATTAAATAATGAAAACCAACAACTTCAATTGGAAAATCATAAATGAAATATTTATTTTGTGTCTATTATACATATAACATATGTTAAGAGTCCTGTCATGTAATAGGCCTGGGCTTCCTCAGCACACAGGAAATTGAAAAGACCCCCATCCCATTAAATTAGGCAACTTAGGACAAGGAGACTGCTGAGTAGAGCCAAGCATCTGCCTGCTAAGTGAAGGGTCCTGAGTTCAATCCCTGGTACCAAATAAATAAATAAATAAGCAAGCAACTTATCAACACTTCATATATAAGACTCAATTACATTTTAAAAATTTGCAATAAGCCTTATTTGCAATACATTTTCTCCTTCCCCACAAATTACACCCTTCACAAAACCCTTTTCTTTTGTCTAAGTTGTTCTCTGTATTGTAGCCACATGGCTGAAAAGGTAGGGAAGCTCCAAATTATGACTGCCTCCTTGAGTCCCATCTCTTTATGAACCTGTGGGCTGTCTGTACCACTGAAAGCTCTAAATGGTTTGCCATCATATCCTACATACACACATATGTAACTAAATTGGGGGTGTTGCTTTTATTTTACCTTATATTATTTTGATTCAGTCTCCAATTCCTGAGGCTAAAAGGCTAGCGAAGCTTTCTTCCCCTCCCTTTTTTCAGAAAGTTTAAAGTTCGACAGCTTTTTGTGCAACTTATAGAATAAAGGCAAATTCAGTGAGGCTTAGGAAGTCACCTCACTGGATGTAAAACACCTCACTGTAGTCAAACCTCACACCATGATCAGCGATTGAACCCATCACTTCCTTCTTGATAAGAAAGGTAATTAAAGCATACGTTTTCTTTTTTTTTGTCTTTTTGAGACAGGGTCTCGCTATGCAGTTGAGGCTGGCCTTGAGATCACTTTTGTAGCCCAGGCTGGTCTCAAACTTGCACCAATCCTCCTGCCTCAGCCTCCCGAGTGCTGGGATTACAGGCGTGAGCCACCATGCCTGGCTACGTTTTCTAAAAAGGTTAACAGCCAAAAGTAAAGGACATGCATATTCCTACTATGGGAAGTTTTTCTATAAAATGAAAAAACAAATCTATAATTAACTCACTGCTCCTAGGATCAATATCCTAATACTGCATTCCTAGCAAAACTGTAGAAGGTAATAACATTCCACAGAAGGGGGAATAATAAGAGGAAAGAAAAATAGAAGGAGGGGCTGGGGAGATAGCTGAGTAGCACAAAAAGGCCTGAGTTCAATCCCTGGTTCCCAAAAAAGCAAAAAAGAAAGAAAGAAAATGGCAGAATTGATTCAAGATTGTCTCTGAATCAGAAAACCTCAATAACATGACACTACTCAGAGTAATCCTGATAGGCTACCAGGTCTCCTGAATTCTACACAAAATAATAATTACTACACAAAATAATAAAGTGGAAAACAAGAGCTAAAGAAAGACACAAATCTCCTTGGCCATTCCCCTAGCATTGCAATCGCCCTTCTACCAGAGGCAGAGAACAGATTACCTTCAGAGCTGGCTCCTGGAGCGTCATCTGCCACCCTTCCTTTAGGATCAAAAGGCAGGCGGAGAACAAGACATGTTTAACACACTCTTGCTGAAGTAATTCAAGATGTGCTGTCCTTATGGAGAAATGTTTAAAATGCTCTGCATAAGTTCACAGCCCATGAGTTCTTGTACAGACACCTTTCACCTACTAGACTGCTCCTGGAGAGCAGTGCCTACAGATGGTCTGCTTTTACATGCCTTTAATAAACACTAGCACTCTGGGAGACTGAGGTAAGAAGACTGTGGGTTTAAATCCAGCCCAGGCCACTTCATGACTTAGATCCTGTGGCAAGATAAAAAAACATAAAAAGTAAAAAGAGTTGTGCTTGTGGCTCCATGTGGAAGCGCCTAAGATTAATTCCCAGTACTGAAAATTATGTATCTATACAGATACAGAGGTAGGTAGATAGGCAGACACACACACACACACACACACACACACACATACACACACACACAATGGGTCTATGAATTTAATATTGCTTAAATCTTGCTAAAAGGTAAAACTAAGTAGACTGAGCCTACAGAGGACTGACATAACCAAAAAATAGATGTACATACCTCTGCACTGTCCCAAAATTCCCCAGACAAATAAAAATATAGACATAAGAGGAAATCTGTGCCAATGATAGAAAACTAGGAAAGGGACTATGCCAAGGGCAACTTGTGTAAAACTTTACAAACTATGACATTTATAATGACAAGTTATAAATCAAATGTGGGAGGGGCTAAGAAAACTGACCTCTATAATTAAAAACAGACAGACAATGGTTCAAGACCCCTGCTTTCATAACGGCTGGCTTTCAGAGTTACCCATAGTTCAGACCACAAGTCTACCTCTAAACCCAAAAGTCAACATTTTTATATATGGGCCTGTAAACATAAGCAATGCAACAGCCAAGCAGAACAGAATCACTAAATGACTTAAGCCCACACCATCAACTGCTCTAGCCTCTGAGAAAACCAGTCAGTCCTCAGCCAGCTATGACTTTCCAGACTGTGGAAATATGCCACATCAAAGCCTTAATATTTGAACAGGCAAATTACAAAGAACAGGAAGAAATGGAGGAACACATGTAAAGAAAGAAACATATGTATGTCACTTTTTTTTAAATGAGCTAGATTTAACTACACTGTCTAAAGAAAAACAGGTCCAAAATGCATAAGGAAGCAGAGTGATTATTACAAAAGAACAACAGAGACTTGCATGGACAGGGAAAGAACTATAATTTTCATGGGAAACACAAAAGGCTGGCAAAGTTTTATATAATCAACTGGGTGGTATTTACAAGGGTGTTTTACTTTAAAATAATTTGGTACCCTATATATTTTTGTGTGACTTATTTAAACTTTTTATTGTGTAGCATGATAAAAAGACTAAAAATAAATATCTTAGTAAAACTACTCTAAAACTAAACAGCCAGAGATTTCCCAGAAAACAAAAAGAGGAAGAGAAATAAAACTGTGGTGGCTGTCTTTGAGGTCTTTTGAACCTTCCTATCAATGTTAGAACCCACATAAAAGTGGTTTTAACCCATGGAGTATAAACAGGATGTCACAGTTAGCTGGAAGAACCCTAATGCAGGCTTTCAGGGAGGGAAAAACCCTGCAATTGGTCCTCTATCTCACAAGTAACTAAGATGACACTGCAAAGACCAACTAATTCAGAATTATTATAAGGGGTTTCAAAGAAAACACCATAAAATAGCACATGTGTGTTCTACAATTTGTGGGAAATCATTAAAACCTACACTATTGAGAGGAATATTAAAAGCACACAGAATGTACAGAACACACCCCTGACTGATTTCCTTCTATGTTATGTCTAGGCAACTTAGTTCTATGTCAGAAAACAAAGCCATAAGCTTTAAAGAACAGAACATGCCATACTTTAGGTGGTAAACATTCCCATAAGCCCATGGGTTGGGGGAAGGCTTGGACCCAGGCAGTGCCACTGGGAGGGGCTATGAGCCCTTAGGAGGCAAGTTCTTGTGCAAGATCTCTAGGTCATTGAGGAAGAAGATGAAAAGGAACCCCAGTCTTTCCTCTTTGCACACTGGTATGATGGAATGGCTTAGATTAGTCTCAACATCTAAGCTAGTATGATGTCACAGGCCTTAAACAATTGGGCCAATGACTTGTGCACTGGAACCTACAAAACTGTGAGTCAAAATAAACCTTTTTTGTTATAAGTTAATCATCTCAGGCATTTCATTATAATGGTAGAAAGCTGACTAGTATAGTAAAAAAGAATTTAATTCAGGTTATGGTTCTGAAAAGGTCAAATCTAGGACAATGAAATACAAGAGCAACAAATGAATTAACCTTGGTCTCTTCTATTTTCAGCAAAAGAAGACCTAGAGTATATAGACACAATAGAACATACAGAGGAAATATGTGTGACACTGACAAAAGGCTGAGATTTTACTTGAAAACCTGGCAAAATCAGGTATGGTGGCTCACACTTTTAGTCCCAGCACACTGTGAGGTTTAGGTAGGTGATTGCAAGTTCAAGCCCAGCCTGGGCAACTTGGTACTGTCCCAAAAGAAAAACAAAAAATGTTTTAAAAAGTACTAAAGATGTGGCTCAGCATGAGACACCTAGGTTCAATGCCAGTTTAGGGAAGATGTAGTGGCAAGTGAAAGATCAGGCATTTCCCCATATGAGGGAGGACATTTAACTACATGGTAAAGGATAGCTGCACTAAGCCAAACAGAAGCATTCTCTTTCTCTCCTCTCTCCCCTCTCCCCTCTCCCTCTCCCTCTCTCTCCCCTCTCCCCTCTCTCTCTCCCTTCTCCCCTCTCCCCGCTTCCTTCTCCTGCCTCTCTCTCATGCCAGATGAAAAATGTTATAAGAACAAAGGTAAAAAACACTAGGTTTACAGATTTTACATTTTGCACATGAAAATCAAGACCTTCTGATGCATACTACCTATAACCCAGTGAAACTCAGCTATTCTTTTTACAGTAAAATATATTTGGAGATAAACTGGTTACCATCATAAAAGCAGTATCTTTGTCAATATATATTTCTAAGATATCACATTCTAAATATAAGGAACCTATTTCTCTAATACAACTTACCCAATTGAAGGGCTCAGCATACAACCTTGGTTTTTATTTTACTAAAACAAATAATTGCAAGTGAACTGTTGTTTCTTTATAGCATCACATCTACCAAACTCCCTTTTTCATGACAACATACTTGCTCTCCCCTTGATTAGGTCAACTGTCCCTACTCTCATTAAGTCTGATGCTTCTGCTGTATGCAAGATCCTAGCCTTCAGACATAGACTGTCCCTGTAATTACCCTCATTTCTTGTGCTTTGCAATTTTTCCCTCTACAATGGCTCCTATCTCCAACATACAAGTATGCAGTCACATGTCATCTTAAAAATTAATTAAATAAATAAATAAATAAAACTCTAGATTCTATACTTCCCCAAACCCAGTTTTAGTTGTGTGTCTACCTTTATGGAAAACCTGTTTTAAATACACCTGTAATGTGCCTCACCCCTTAAACCCATTCAAATATTATTATCCCTATTTCCCACTAAAACTGCCCAACAAAATTCAACTCTAGTTCCCTCTGAACAAATTTCCTAAATCAATTCTCAGCCTTTACCTGGCTCAGTATTTCGGGCCCTCCCAAAGCTGGGCACTCCCTCATTCCTCTCCAAACACAGTGTTATGGTTTGTGTATAGGTGTCCCCGCAAAGCCTAATGCAGTCATGGGGCAGCTTCTGAAATTCGTAATTGATTATTGTGGAAATGGGTGCTGTCTCTTCCCTGGGGCAGGTGATTTGCATTTCAATGTAAGATAGGAAGAGAAGTTAGCTCCTTCAGCAGCTGAGAGCTCTCTCCCAGTGCTCTTGTTCTCTGCCAGCGGCCATGGAAGGTTGCCCTCTGCCATGTGCCAGTCTGCTTTGGAGCCATCTGAATATGAAATGAAACTTCCAGTAACTGTGAGCTAAATAAACCATTCCTTCCTTCATTTTGAGTATTGGGTGTCTGTCTCAGCCAAGGGAGAAGAGTAACTGAGACAAAGCCTTAACTACAGTCCTCACTTGCCTGCTTCTGCCTCCCTTGGTCCATGCTGTTCTGACTCTTCCTTGGTGGTTCTCTCCTTTCTGTGTACCCTCATTTGCTAGGTGATCTTGTCTAGCCTCACAGCTTTAGACATCTACAGGATAGCTCTTGAATTTATATCTCAAATTCTTACCTCATATACATAACATGTCAACTTAGGTATCTAATAAATGTCAAATTATCATGATCCAAAAGAACCTTTGATTTCCTTTTCCACGTCCATCCTACAGAAAAACAAATGAGATTGGGGGGAACCTCTGTTCTTTCTCATCTCAGATAAGTGATCCCCTATATGTATATACCAATATTCAACACTCCTAACCATCAAACACAACAAAAACAAAACTATGCATTACCTGTTGCTTTTCATATTTCACATTCAATCTACCTGGAAAGGCTACCGATTCTGCCTTGACAAAAGCATTCATACATATCCAACTCTTATCCACCACACTTATCCAAACTGTAGGCATCCCTTGCTTGTAGTTTCTGGCCATGAACATGATATTCCAAAATCTAGTCCACTAGATTCTAACAAACCTTTGCTCTGTCACTGCACTGGCCCTTATCTGATGTCATCTCTTTCAGAAGGCTTGCATTGATCACTTTCTATTAAAGGCTCCTTCTGACTCCATCACTCCCTGTATTTTATGCCTGGGTTATGCATTTAATATTAAGCTTATTGAAACCTAAATACTATATTTAATTTTTAAAAAAACATTTTATTTGTTTGTTTGTCTACTTGGTACAGAGTGTCACTATGCAACTTAGACTTGTAGTGATCCTCCTGTCTCAGCTTCCCCAGTGCTGGGATTATAGGTGTGCACCATTATGCCTGGGTTTCAGCGGCCAGCATGGAGCGCCCGAGATTCGCAGGGCACAGCATGCAGGAGGGATCAAATGCAGCTCCTTGCACTCACCATGCAGGTGCTTAGACTGCCAAGCTATCTCGCCAACCCTATTTTTTTTTAATGTCCACATATTTCCTATCCTCACTCACACATGCAAGGTTGAGGAACTCTCCTAATCATCATAGCATATGCAGAGCAGAACAATACCTTGCTATGGATGCCATATGTGAAGGCCTGAAATGCCATCAAATCGTTTTCCATTCAAGTATCACAGCATGATTAATTCCAGCCTTCTACTGCCTTCTCATGACTCTTCTTTCTTTCTTTAAAAAGAAAAAAAAAAGCTCAAACTAAAACTACAAATGTAATAGAAAAGAAACAATGCTCAGTTCCATACGACCTTGTTTTCTTTAATATGAAGTGGCTTTCAATGTTTCTGTTTATTACAAATGCAATAAATGCAATCTAGAGAAAACCAAAGCAAGAAAAGACTAAGTAGTAAAGATAACATTTAAAAATTCTTAAACAGGCTGCTCCTGGTTGAGGACCATCCACATGTAAGAAGACAAAAAAAAAATCTCTGAAGTACATCAACTCTAGGCTCCAACTTCTTACAAACAGTGGAAAGTATGTGCTGGGGTACAAGCAGACACTGAAGATGATCAGACAGGGAAAAGTGAAATTGGTCATCCTTGCCAACAACTGCCCAGACTTCAGGAAATCTGAAATAGCGTACTATGCCACGCTGGCCAAAACTGGTATCCACCACTACGGTGGCAATAATACTGAACTGGGCACATCATGTGGAAAACACTACAGAGCATGCGCACTAGCAATCATTGATCCAGGTGATTCTTATATCATTAGAAACATGCCAGAATAGATCTGTGAAAAGCAAGCCACACAAAACTTTTCATTAATAAAACTTGCCAGGGCTTGAAATAAACAAAATTCTTAAACAATAAACAATAAAATTTTAAAAATTTTTCTGAAATTATATTTAATTAAAATCGGCAACATTGATGTTTGTTTAAATTGTTGTCAATAAGAACACACTTCAGTAGGAGGGACAGATTCAAGTGGTTTTTTCGTTGTTGTTGTTTTTTGGGTTTTTTTTTTGTTTGTATGTTTTGTTTTGTTTTGTTTTTTTGTCTTTTTGAGACAGGGTCTCACTATACAGTTCAGGCTGGCCTTGAGCTCAGTTTTGTAGCCCAGGCTGGTCTCGAACTCTCACCGATCCTCCCGCCTCAGCCTCCCAAGTGCTGGGATTACATGCGTGCGCCACCACGCCCGGCTTCAAGTGGTTTTTATAGGTTGACTTTCTACAAATGTTGTGTACCTTATTTATTAAAGTTAATAAAGTTGAATCTGTCATATTTTTAATGTAAGCACTATAATTTCCTTAATGAAGTAATTACCATGTATTGTTGATTTCAATCTGCAGCCTCTTGGTTATGAACCAAATTACTGTGGAAAGTTTTAACTTGGAGCTCATATCAATGATCTTAATGTATCAAAAAAAGCTAATTCACGTGCAATTTTAGTGAATATTAATAAATGTCAACATCCAATACAAATTAATTGATGAGTTCCAGATAAACTGCTGTTATTACCTCTGCCTATATTCAGCAAGAAGCAGCCTGAAGTCACCATGAACCAATGACACATGAAGAAAATACTAATCAGGTCTTCATGAAAAGGAAAGGCCCAGTAAATGTGAACAAATAAACTATGGATCCAGTTACTGACCCATCCTCACAACCATAGTAAGAATCAACTACAAGATAAAGCCAAGAAAGCAAAAGAGAAAAGCTGGAAAGAAAAAAAAAAAAAAAACTTCACCTAGTCCCTAAAGACATTTAATGCACTCAACCTACATGCCACCCTCCACTTTTGTACTGTTTAAGTGAGTTTCACTGGGGAGCTCTATTAAAACAAAAAGGATCTTACTTGATAAAGGAATAAAATATCAAGGCTAGGTACAATAAGCTCTACAAAGAGACTATGAGTAATATCTGTTTTAATTCTATTTTATACTTTTTAAAAAATAAAATTTTAGAGATTTTTTTAAAAAAGAGTATGATACTATATAAGAAAACAAATTATTCAAAAGTATCTTATGATTGGATGACTCAAATACCAGCAAAGGGGACAGAGGTGCTGGCGGTCTCATGGATGCGGCGCTGTTACAGCTGGGCAGCAGAGTGGGCGGCGGCGGCACAACACTGAGCGCACACCGTGCTTAGCAGCAGCTGAAGCCGAGGCACCCCTGCCATCACAGCCCTTGCGCTGGTGTATCCACCCTCGCTCACTCTGTGTGTCCTCTCTTTGCTCGCACCATGCGGATCAGCTGACTGAAGAGCAGATTGCTGAATTCAAGGAAGCTTTCTCCCTATTTGATAAAGATGGTGATGGCACCATCACAACAAAAGAATTATGAACTATCATGAGGTCACTGGATCAAAACCTAACAGAAGCTGAGCTGCAGGATATGATAACAAAGTGGATGCTGACGGTAATGGCACCATTGACTTCCCAGAATTTTTAACTATGATGGCTAGAAAAATGAAAGACACAGATAGCGAAGAAGAAATCCATGAGGCATTCCAAGTCTTTGACAAGGATGGAAATGGGTACATCAGTGCAGCAGATCTACGTCATGTCATGAAAAACTTAGGAGAAAAGCTAACAGATGAAGAAGTAGATGAAATGGTCAGAAAAGCAAATACTGATGGAGACAAATAAGTCAACTATGAAGAATTCATACAGATGATGACTGCAAAATAAAGACCTACTTTCAACTACTTTTCCCCTCTCTAGAAGAATCAAAATGAATTTTTTACTTACCTCTTGCAAAAAAAAAAAAAAAGAAAAAGAAAAAGAAAGAGAAAGAAATACAGCAAGCCTACAAATACATGAAGAAATGACCCACATCGCTAGCTATTCATGAAATGCAAATCAAACAACACTTAGATACAATTTCACCCCAGAAGGAATGGCTATCATAAAGAAATCAACCAGCAACAAATGCTGGAGAGGCTGTGGGGGAAAAGGAACCCTTCTCCACTGCTGGTGGGAATGCAGATTGGTGCAACCATTATGGAAAGCAGTGTGGAGGATCCTTACAAAACTACAATTGGAAGTTCCATTCAATCCAGCTATCCCCCTACTGGGAATTTTCCCAGAAGAACTGAAAACATCATACCATAGCAATATCTGTGCACCTATGTTTATAGCAGCCCAATTTGTAATAGCCAAATCTTGGAAACAACCAAAATGCCCATCATTTGAAGAATGTTTTTAAAAAATGTGGTATTTTTATACAATGGAATACTACTCATCCATAAAGAATGATAAGTTTGAAGACTTCATATATAAATGGATGTATAT